>JAATLQ010019830.1:7284-34281 GCA_013421005.1 Heliconius erato x Heliconius himera
AGCAGGGTAGGCAGAGGGAACCTAGTGTTAAGACACTCCGTTCCCCACTTTCTGCCGAATTCTGGAGGCATTGCGTGTTGAGTGGCAGAACTCAACGCCGCGCTTAACCTCGACACCAGAGCGAAGAAATGGAAATATAAATTTAAGTAAATATTTCATCTCCTCGAGTGGGAATCGAACCCACAACCAGTCGGTTTTGCAGTCACACCTCGTGCCGCTGCGCCACGACCGGCCTCTCTGAACTGAAGTTCGAGCAATCAGCAATAAAACTTTGATAACTGAACTATCGAGCTCCGTAATTCCTGAATCTATTACACTTACAAGTTTAACAAACCGATGAGTGGGATTTAAACGGTTACTAAATAACGTTGTAATTTTAAATGGTTTTTCTTTTAATTTCTATGTCTGATGCTAAAGAGAATTTTTTAATTGGTTATTTAATTTTTAGGCGATACTTTCGTTTTCTTAGTCTATTTAATCCTTTTAATTCTCAAATTCAGATTTTAACTTCAAATTAATTCTTAAAAAATCAATAAACCAGTGGCGTAAGGGCATTAGCGTGTAACTGTACAGGTTGTGGGTTCTATTCCCACTCGGGGAAATGCAATATTGTATATTTTCATTTCTTCGCTCTGGTGACGTGATGAAACTCGCACTATTGAGTTCCGCCGCTCAATGCCTTCACTACGAGGCGGAAAGTGAGAGCCGGAGTGTCCTAACACTAGGCTCCCTCTGCCTACTCTGCCACATGCGGGATACAGCGTGAAGCTGAATTAGAAGAAATAATTACTATTTCTAAAGTATTATCTAAAATCAAAATTCCAATTGTATTATATTAACTTTTTTTTTAAACTCCGTTCTTTTAATTCAAAACATTACACTTCGAATGGTAACAATCAATTCCACGCTTTCTACAACAATGTAGGACAAATTTAAAAAAATTCCTCTTTTCGATTGAGAATTGAACCCACAACTATCGTCAAAATCAGGAACGTTGACCTCGCAATTATAAAATACTAATATAATATACCGAAAGATTAAAATATAAAATATATTCTCAACGTATAAGTGAATCCCATTTTAACGGCAGTGGTAAGCCGTCAGATCGTAGGCCACAGTGTGATATAAAATAAATGAAAAATAAAACAAAGCTTTTGAGCGAAAATTGGATATGTAATCCTGGCTACAGCTAGGCTTGTTGACGCAAGTTTCTTAGATGAATGGAAGTTGGATTTAAGATTTTTTTTTAATTTCAAGCTGTTTCCTGCATGTAGTAGAGTAGGCAGAGGGAACCTGGTGTTAAGATACTCCACTTCCAATTTTCGCTGAGTTATGGAGGTTTTGCGTGTCAAATGGTGGAATTTAACGACGCGTTTTGCCTCAACACCAGAGCGGATGAATGACAATATTAAATACTTCATTTACTTGAGTGGGAATCGAACCCACAACCTTTCACGTTTACCGTCGCACGCTTCTTTCCCTGCGCCACGACTGGCCATAAATGTTTTTTCTTTTCTTATTTTTGATCATTCACATTATATTTTTTTTAGAAAAGAGATATTCGAATAATAAAATAGTAGTCGAAATATTTTTTTATATAAATATTAGGTAAAAAAAACTACCTATGTATAAACGTAGTTTTTTACTAGGTGAGATAGAACAGTGAAGTGCTGCTTCTTTAAAAATGTTTTAGCTTAATTTTATATTCATTTTTTTTATCAAACAAAAAATAAAATTTTTGTTGATTTAGATTTTCATATCAATCCAAAATTTTGCGAACAGAATACCACGGTACAAACAAAATAGTTATAATTTGTAGAAATTTATAGCAAAATCCAATCCAAACGAGAAATGCTTCTGTAACTGAAATCTCGAACTAATTTGTTGACCTATCGGCAATAGGAAATTCTAACTAACGATTCAATACCAAAATACCCTTCACAAGGGCTCTTTAATTAAGTTCGGTAAGTTATCTGTCTGTAACAAACGATAAGTTGCATAGACGCTGTAAAGTTGAAGTAGATATCACAAATTCTTCGGTAATTTTCATTTTGATTATTTCAGATATTAGTAATAAAAATACTAAATGTATTATCTGAATGTATTTATTGTTTAATTTAAAAAATAGTATCGATTGGGAAGAATCCATTTTACTCTACTTTATTCAGAATGTGTTAAAAATCAGCTTCACGTTTTGTCCGCATCGTGAGGTCGGTGGAGGGTGCCTGAGTTAAGACACTCTGTTCTCCGCGCATCGACTAATATTAAGAATATGTATTTTTGTCATAAATATAATATGTCTACTGATATTATTAAGTTTAATACTTCATATTATGAAGTTTAATACTTTATAATAAGAAATTTAATATTTGATTATATCTGTTCATAAATATTTTCCATATGAATAATTCATACATTTCAGTATTCAGACATCCTACAAGTTAAAAATTTGGTCGTGGCACAGCAGCGGCACAAAGTGTGACTGTAAAATCGACTGGTTGTAGCTTCGATCCCCACTCGAGGAGATAAAATATTTACTTACATTTATATTTTCATTTCTTCGCTCGGGTTTCGAGGGACGGCATTGAGTTCCGCAACTAAACACAAAAAGCCTCCAAAACTCGGCGGTAAGAGGGGAACGGTGTGATTTAACACTAGGTTCCCTCTGCATACCCTGATGTCTGCGGAACAGCGTGAAGCTGGTTTATTTACTTTTATTTAAAAATTCGGAATAACTTAGTTTTTTTAAATTAGTGAAACAAACGCTGCTATGTCCTCTTAAGCCTATTGTTATTCTGTCTATAAATTATACAAAATAGTTACATAAATAATAGCCTATGGGTTATTCTGACATATAAGTTATATATATTACTGCGCAGGTTAATTTAAATCAGTTCAGTAGTTTTTGAGTTAAAGTGGAACAAACTTACCATATCTTCGCAAACTTTCATATTTATATTATTAGTAAGATTGAAATATAAAACGCTAAACATAAACATAACAAACACACTAAGCTGGATTCGAACCAGTAACTTTCAACGTCTGCCCCATAAAAAATACTCATAAATTGCGCCTTAAGTCGAGCCACCAATAAAAGGATAAAGGGAAAAGCGTAACGAAATAAAGAAACAGACTGTGGAAAAGCTAGAATTTTTGTCTTCGCCGAATAACGACCGGCCAATATAGTTTGACCTCGCAATTCCCTGTGACATTGTAAATTGTATTGGCCTTACTATTGAGTGTAAATATAGGGAGGTCAAGCAATATTGGTTATTTTTCACAGGATTTTGTGCTAGTAAAGTGAAAATAAAACTGATTAATATTGTAATTTTGGTTATGATTGTTTTTTATTACTTGCGTTAACGTTTTTGTGATCGAATGGATATTCCACTTAGAATGGGGGGGCACTAATAATGGGGCTTTCATATAACACTAAGCTCCCTCTGCCTACCCTATGTGGAGCAGGGTAGGCGGGGGGAAACTAACTACTACCCTACCCTTCATTTTCTGCTGTTGAGTGGCGGACCTCAACGCCGTGTTTTGCCTTGTTAAAAAAGTGGAAAAATTAAAATATTTCATTAAAATTTTAGTTTTTTCGTTTCAATTAGACTGAAGGTGGCGTTGAGTATCATCGTTACGGCAACAAACTAAAGTAAGCAGAATATTTTGTAAATTTCTTTAATAATAAAATGTCAATTTAGAAAGTAATAAATAGATCACTTATCACCTTGTCCTTATTTATTAAGCGACCTTAGACCATTCACGTAGGACAAATACCGATTACCCCGGTTGAGGATCGAACCCAAAACTATCGTCTCGTGCCATACATAAATACCACAGTACTATAATAGCGGCTACATAGAAAAATATTAAATACAATATATAAAAGAAAAACAATATGCTAAAAATCTGCCCATTAGTTCCCATAAAAAGTTATTTCTAGAAATTCTGTACGACCTTCATTTAGCATAATAGGTCGGAATTATAAAAACTGGAACAATACGAATGAATGTTTATTTTGGTTTTATGATGATTACTTCGTATTTACAACTTGTTATACCAGAACAGCAGCTGTCATAAAAATAGTGTAACTCAAAAGAGAATATTTTTCGAATAATATTATAAAAAAAATTATTCATATATATTTGTTTAACACTGTCTTATTTATTTACATTAGCATATAATACAACGTGACCGTTGTGATGCAATGGCACAAGCGTGTGATTATAGATGCTAGGTTCGATTTCCATTCGGGGGATTGAAACATCTAATATTTTCTATTTACATTTTTTGCTCTGGTAACAAGAAAAAGCGTGGCGGTTAGTTCCACCACTCGCCATACCTCAATAGGTATAAAGTGGGGAAGTGTCTTAGTACTAAATTCCTTGCCTGCACTGCTATGTGCAGAATTTACCCTGATGCTAAAAAAATAATAAAATAAAAATTCTGGAGGCATTGCGTGTTGAGAGGCAGAACTCAACGCCGCGCTTAACCTCGACACCAGAGCGAAGAAATGGAAATATAAATTTAAGTAAATATTTCATCTCCTCGAGTGGGGATCGAACCCACAACCAGTCGGTTTTAGAGTCATACTTCGTACCACTGCGCCACGATTGGCCTAAAAAATAATACATGATACATTCTAAATACCCCATGTGTCATTAATTATTCATACATTTTTTTATTATATTGGTCAAAGAGTACTTAGTCACTAAATTCTACACAATTTTTACTTTTTTTTTTATAGAAACTATCCACAGTAATATTGAAATATAACATCATACATATTATATATTTAGAATTCGGCGGAAAGTGGGGAACGTGTCTTAACACTAAGTTCCCTCTGTATACCTTGGTGTGTGTGGGATACAGATTGAGCCTGATTTGTTTTTTTTTTATCTGTTAATATGTATATTAGACCACTTTGCCTCTAGCCCGCATGCACTAGTCTATCTGAAAAAGAAATGGATATATTTCTACATTCCAATACAACTCAACCAAAAAGGAGATATGGGGGTAGTAGAATGTAAAATATGCAGTACTTGGTGGATCTCAAATATATCAGTTTAAAATGTAGTATGATAAATATTCAGGTTTTTAACATTTCGAAAAAAAATATTTTTATAATTTGCAGGAGATACGTGCTAGTAGTATTTTTTTGTTGTTATGTATTTTTGTATAGTATCAAACTTTATTGACACAGTGAAATTTCGATCCAATTTTAATTTTTTTTAAAGAAATAAGATGTGTATGAGTCAGAGACCATTTTGTGTAACGAAATCAAGTAAACTACATATGTTCTATCATTTTATTTTATTTTAGTTTTTTTCTTAGTAAAGGAATAATTAATAAATAAAAATTAGTAAGATTCGAATTAATAATCATCACCTCTAGAAATATATATATTTTTCGTTAATCTTAGAGTGTTTTTATCAGCACTACTTTAAATGAAACTACAGTTTTAAGTATTCTCTATAAGAGCTTAATAAAAAAAATTAAAATAAATCCCAAAAATGAAGAAGTGATTTTTCAAACAAAAAATAACCATAAAATTGTCATTATAAAATAAAACGGCATTTTTTAAGAACGACGCACGCAGATATAAACCTATCAAAGCGAAACTGCCGCATATGCCTCATTCCAAAATCGAGTCGTAGGTATTGGCGGAGATCAAAGCTGTTTAACCTTTAGAAGTCTATGTCTATCTATGCGTAACTGCGTCACACGAAATACAGGTATGGATAAACATCGTGAAATGAAACAAAAAGCCAACGTCTAAACTGTTGACGTTTCTTGATTAACTTCTTTTGGATCATACATTCCAAAAGAAGTTAATGAAGAAATTATTTCGTATTTTCATTTTCTAGCAACGAGGCAATCGCAGCATTGAGTTCGAACTCTCAACACGCAAAACTTCAAAAATTCGGCAGAAAATAGGGAACGGAGTAAAAGTTAAAGGGGAAGAAAAGAAGGAGAGTTATAGGGGAGCAGAATGTCTTAGAATTAGTTTCCCATGTTCCTTCTACCTATCCTGCTTTATCCAGGACATAATGTGAAGCCACAAAAAAAAAGCTTACCGACAGACACTTCTCGCTATTAATAAGGCGTCACCAATTTCTAATACGTCAATTATCCTTATAATTACTTGAGTAACTTAATCCTATACTATTGTAGTTAAGTAAGTAACATTTTGTCGTGTTTTATTCAACCTACGGCTTCGTCTAGACTTTTGATATAAGATACTAATCCATTAAGAGAAGCTATTAAACTTTAGTTTTCTGTAAGTGATACTTTTTCACGCTATATAGAGCAATTTATAGTTATTAACTCTAAGTTAGGAGTTTAGGCTTCGATCGCATCTCCAAGTGGAAATATTAAAAGTATTTTGTACAGTCATATCACCTTATAAATGTCGAAGCAAAGTCTGATCCCAGGTAGAGTCTGTTAGGTAGAGGTGTAATATAATAACGTGATGTTATATAGCCTATAGGTTCCCTCGATAAAATGACTATTGTTTTTCAATTCAAACTAAAATTTCTAATGTAACAAGCATTAAAAATTGATAACCTACATTAAAAATGTCCGGAAATTGGTAAACGGACTGTTTAAACACTAGATTTCCTAATTTGCGGGATACGGCGTGAAGTTACTATTATTATTTTTAAAACTTTCAAATGTTTCACCTTACAATATCACCAACGTCTTTTGTATTATGAAGTAAATAGTTCTTTCAAACGGCACCCCCAGTTCCCCGTTCGGTTGTAACACAACAATCCAATTACAAGACATTCAGCAGACCCGCAGCGGAAATTGCTGAAAAATTAAATAAAATATTCGCGTATTTCACGTTTTTCTTTCACTTTTACGGACGGTTTTATGTTTTAATTCTGGTTGTTATTTAATCGCGCATTTTCTAATTAGTTAGTTTGTTTTGTTTAATCTACGTTAAAAATGTAAATCTAAGCTATGTAGATATTGCTTTAAGGTTAACAGGTGTGGTATACTAAAGATCTATTCATTTTATCTTTGTATCACGCTGTATCCCGCATGGAGCAGGATAGGTAGAGGGAATCTAGTATTAGGACACTCCACTCACCACTTTCCTATTTGCCATTGCTTATTGAGTGGCCATATTAAATATTTTATTTCTTGAGTAGGAATCGAAATTACAATCTGTCGCGTTTAAAGTCGCACTGTTCTCATATATAAAGTTAGGAAAGTAGATTTTTACTTTATATAGTTAACAATTTTTATAATTAAGAAACTTCACAGAGCCCTAAAAGTTAATTACAATACTAAAATTAACTAAAATATTTTTCTTTGTTGCAGGTCCAATATGCGCCAAAAGTTCGAGTTCTTATAAAATCAAAATCACCGAGTGGCAGGATTCAAGAAGGTCAGAAACTGATTTTAGGTAAGTCCATAAGATTATACTAAATAATGAAGCTATTATAGTGTTGTTAGGATGGATAAGTCTAATTTCATGCGATGATTGGGGTTCGATTCTTACCCGCAGGAATTAATTTATATATATTATAATTTCCGTCTTTCAACATGCAATGTCTCGAAAATTCAGGGATACAGCGTGCAGCTTGAAAAACGTATAGTACATATCGTACTTCAGTGTATCAGTCCAATGAACGTTTAGAGTAATACTTTTTCCTTAACACTCAAATAATAAAAAAAAAATTGTTACTTCTAAACGTGTTTCTCATTGCGATGCAGTGGAAGAACCGTTGACTCTACCATTTGAGAACTCTACCTTTGATCCCCACTAGGAGGGAATCAATATTTCATTTTCACCTGTTCTGTCGAGACAATGCGCGGTGTTGAGGTTCTAAGCTAAATGTCTTGGCACAGGCTGTTCTCTGCCTATTCAGCGTGATAAAATTTGAAGCTGATTTTCAAATTGCTAAGTATATATATTTGAGGCCAGTGGTGGCGTAGTGGCACGAGGTGTGACTGTAAAACCGGCTGGTTGTGGGTTCGATCCCCATTCGAGGAGATGAAATATTTACTTAAATTTATATTTCCATTTCTTCGCTCTGGTGTCGAGGTTAAGCGCGGCGTTGAGTTCTGCCACTCAACACGCAATGCCTCCAGAAATCGGCAGAAAGTGGGGAACGGAGTGTCTTAACACTAGGTTCCCTCTGCCTACCCTGCTGTGTGCGGGATACAGCGTGAAGCTGATTTTTTATTTATATATATTTAAGCAACTACACACTACGCCAGGACGGATAAAAATAAAAAGAAATATCCTGCATACATATTTGTATCGACCATCGATTTCAAATCTAACATAACGGCTTTGCTTCATAAGGCTTTTGGTTAATTACATATTTGAACACAATTAATAGGTGATTATAGTGCAACTCCCATTATATAATAGGCGTGTTTTAATTACAATACAATTATAATACTGTTATCTAAAACTGGAATTATTTATAATTTCTATTAAGAATTGTTCTAATCTATTCTTTGTAATTATGAAGGATACTCAGGGCGTTTGTGGTGGGACTTCCCAACTCGGAGAAATGATTGTATTTAAATTATTTTAATTTTTACGCTCTGTTAGACAATGTGTGGCGTTAAGTTCCGACGCGCAAAGCGTAATTGATAATGATAATTGAGCGGTCCGTAGAGAAGGGAGTGTTTTAACACTACGATACCTATGCCTATCTATATGTGGGATAAAAGGTGAAGTAAAAAAAAGTTATTAGTGATACATTTTTTCTTTATACTTCATTAACCTGCGAATATAGAAGGGACGTAATGTTAAGTAAACTTTCATTGAATAGTATAAGTAAATCCTTGAAGTAATGTTGTAAGTAAAGACTTCAAGATGGCAATTGTATACTTTTAACTCGATTTCCGCTTAGCTGTTTGACAGTGTTACAGTGAAGTAACGTCTGTTGAATGGTACTAAAAGTACTAAAATATAGAAAGAATTGCAAAATAAGAACTAATATTCTTCTTTTCTTTTGTCCCTTCACGGTCCGTAAAGATCATCTTTTATTTTTATATATTACCCGAATTTAGTGGAGAAAGTAGGATTTTTTATTAATAAGTCATTCCAAGTTGAACGAATAACGAATAATAACGAGTACTTTAGGCCAGTCGTGGAGCAGGAGATAAGAGTGCAGCTGTGAACGCGACAGATTGTGGGTTCGATTCCCACTTGACAAAATATTTCCTATATTTTATATTTGGATTTTCCCGCCCTGGAAATCCTTAGCGGGGTAGTGAGAGAGAACGGAGCGATGTAGGGAACGAACTTTCTAACTATTACGTTCCCACTGTCCACCCCGTTATAGGTATGCGGGACATAATACCTCAATCAAATATAAATTTAAGTAAATATTTCATCTCTTCGAGTGGGGATTGAACCCACAACCAGTCGGTTTTACAGTCACACCACGTACCGCTGCGCCACGACTGGCCTCAAAATACCTCAATAAGATCAGTAAATATATATATATATATATTTAACATTTAGACTTTTGTACCGAAATTTAATCACCAATATCGTATTTGGGATTATGGCTCCCATTAAGACACTTCCGTTCCCCACTATCCACAGAATTCTGGAGACATTGTGCATTATGTTGTGAAACTCACTGTCAAGCTTTGCCTCGACTCTAAAGCAGAAAATATGTAATATTTCATTTCTCCAAATGGGCATTGAACCCACAACCTGTCGCGTTTACAGTTACAACCTTGTTATATTGCGCTTCAACTAGCCTCTGTACAATAAGATTTTTCTATAATATAATATAAAAATAGAATTCATTTTATATAAATAAAGTTTTATTTAAAAGCCTTCTCTCCGCAGGATGTCAGGCTGCAGCTAATCCGAACAGCCTCACGTACAAGTGGTACGTGAACAACGAACAGGTGCTCACTGCTAGAGATAATGAATTGGTAAGGTATTTTGTTATTTTTATGCAATTTTCGTCATCGTTTTGGGTAGTAGTTGGAGGTTGTTGGCGCAGTGGTACATGCTTGTGATTTTAAAGGTGATGTGTGTGGGTTCGATACGCAGTCGAGAGTATTAAAATTTTCAATGAAACTATTACCTATAACCGGATTATATTAACGAGTAGACAGTCTATCTGTGACCATGGACTACTGCAAACGTCGGGTTTCCAAAAATGTATAATCCCAAATATACGCGATTAATCCGGTTAAAATAGTTTAATTTACAATATGTAATAATTAATGGGAACGGTGTCTTAACACGTGCGGGATACAGCATGAATCTATGTATTCAAATTCTTAGGATTCGTATCCAATGGGTAAAACGGGGGTCCCGTTAAAATCCTCTAAATGATTCTCCTTGTTGGCTGTCCGTCCGTCCCCGTCAGTCTGGGCTTGCTGTACCTCATTAACCAGGATAGTTAGACAGTTGACATTTTTACAGATGATGTACATACAATTTTTTTTTTACAATAAAGTAGACACTATACTTTTTTTTTCTTTTCTAAGTATGGAATAACACATGTTAAAAGTAGACACTACTGATAAAAAAAAAAATCAAATCAGCTTCACGCTGTATCCCGCACACAGCAGGGTAGGCAGAGGGAACCTAGTTTTAAGACACTCCTGTTCCCCATTTTCTGCCGAATTCTGGAGGCATTGCGTGTTGAGTGGCAGAATTCAACGCCGCGCTTAACCTCGACACCAGAGCGAAGAAATGGAAATATAAATTTAAATAAATATTTCATCTCCTCGAGGATCGAACCCATAACCAGTCGGTTTCACAGTCACACTTTGTGCCCCTGCGCCACGACTGGCCTCGGATAAATAAAAAGATATTCGAAAATTTCAAAGAGACTCACACAAAGTTTAGCTTTCTATAGATCAAAATGTGATATCGACGTTACCTGCTCTTCTAAGCAAAGTATTCTAAAAGGAAAATCCGCACCGTTTTTATTATTCCCATATAAAATACGTTGTATATTCTTATAGCAACTGCAAGCTTGCAATGTTAATATTTAAGTCACTGTAGTAGTAAACAGGATGAGAAATGGCCTTACCTTATCTTTAGTTTTATTTTTGTAGAAAACATTTGGGATAGTGTCTGACTAGAATCGTGATGATTATAGGTTCGATTCCGGCTTGGAGAAATATTTAAATATGTTAGTTGAAATCTTAATAAGAAAAATTTGTAAAATTTAAATAGAAATAATATTTAATATTGTAAATAATGAAATATAATAAATAATAATATAAATAATAATAAAATAATATTTTGTAATATTTTGAAGAAAAGATCCCAAACTGGTAATCCTAATTAGCAGTTGCGCTTGTTTTTTATTTATGTGAATGCAGTCGGTTTTTAGTTTTTTTATATTTTTTTTATCCCAGATTTTTTTATGTTTTATAAAGTGGGCATTGAAATATTTTTAATATATTGTTTACAAATATATCTACTCCGCCCATTTCGTGTGTATTGTTTGCTTTTCTGTTAAAACTATTCGCATTTTTAATATCGATATTATAACTGTAAATATAACCACGGGTAGGTTTTAATCCACAAACATAGTGCTTAATCAGGCACAACCCGAATGCGGCACGATGCGCCTGATATACTCTGAAGCTACCTAATTTATGAATGTAGGCTATATACAATAAATTGAATAAAAAAACAATAAATTGCTGGGCTAATAGAGGGAACGTAGAGTCAAGACACTCCGTTACTTTCCGCCCAGTTTTCGATATATTATGTATTCAGTGGCCATCGCTGACGCTTTGGTTTTTAGTAGAGTGGGACAAAGTAGTTGTAGTTCTTTTTTAGCTTCACGCTGTATCGCGGGCATGAGTTACTTGGGAACCTAGTGTTAGAACATTCCGTTTCCGAATTTCCGTTGAATTCTGAATGCACTGCGTGTTAAGGAAAAGGAAAAGAAAATAACAAATATTTAATTTTCTCGAGTGGGAATTGAACCCCCAACTTGTAGCGTTTACAATCACACGCCTGTGCCCCTGAGTCACGATTGGCCTCGTTTTGTAGAATTTTATTATATTTGTCTTAAGGAAAACAGAAGTTCCTCTGCAAACTATATAAGTGAATAGCCTTAAGATAAGGCGTAGACACGTCTCGTAATAATGTTGTAAAAACACAAACATTATTATCTTTAAAAGACGATTAAAGAGAAAACTTAGATGTTAAGTTTTATAGTTACTGTATTATGTAAGTATTATTTATATTATATTAGTATATTTTGTTCATAATAAAAAGCTACATGCTCCTTCTTTCGAATGTCAAAAAGTTTATCATCAGTTCATTATAGGTAATGGCTCAGACCTAAGAAGGACCGGGGCAAGAACTTTTTTTTACCTTCAACCTGTATCCCGAACGTAACAGGGTAGAGAAAATGGGAACCTAGGGTTAAGACACTCCATTTCATTAACACACTTCCGTTTTCCACTTTCTGCGGAATTCTCTCTAGAATTTAACGACACAACGCCTCTACGTTGCATGTTGATTGACGGAACTTAACGTCTTGCTTTGCCTCGTTACTATGCTATATTAGTATGTTAGGTTTTTTTTAATTATAATTTATAATTTATATTTAAACAATTTTTACTTCCCTGACTTACCATGTTTTTAATTTCTACAACTCTAATTACTTTATAAATATACTACACATACTTATATCGTTTATGTAAAGCGATAAATCCCGATTTTGCAGTGTACTCATTGAAATTTTGGGAACCTTAGTGGGGAACACTCCTAACTCCTAACCTTACATGCAAAATTTCTAGTTCCTGTACTATCTGTCTGTGCGTTGATTTCGAAGTAGAATTTTATGTATAGAGATGAATGTATACCCTTAAAGATAATATAACAAAGGAAGTTAAAAGCTCTTCATCTCATTTCCATTAAGATACAAAGCCATAAATAAGGAACCGCGCGATAATTGAATTTAGCACGAGATGAGAAAGTCTCTTGGTTAAGTCATTTTATTACGATACCAAGAAAATATTTACAGTATAAATCCTCGTCTTTTATATTTTTGTATCTTTAATCTTAAAAGAAACAGGGACAATTAAGTGAAAAAAAAAAGAAAAAAAAAACTATGAGTATAAAATAATCATAAATATTAATTTTTTTCGCCACTCGAAATACAATGTCTTTGAAATTGTGTGGAAACGGAGTGTGGAAAACAAGTGAGAAACGGAGTGTTTTATCACTAAATTTTATCTGCCTACACGCCATACAGTAAAAAGTGTGAAGCTGGTAATTTAATTTTTTGGCTTGTAAATAAAATTTAATACATTGTGATTGCCAGTCATGGAAATGTCTATATTTAAAATGGTAAGGCAACGTCGAGCTTGTTAGGCTCCGCTATTTAGAACTTATAAATAAAGTATTCAGTTTTCACTGTAATTTTCCTATCTTACATTGTTTTAGGCCATCGTGACGCAGGAGCACAAGCGTAAATCTTGTGGGTTCGATGCCCACTCGGGGGAATGAAATATTCAGTATGTTCTCGTGCAAGAGCGCGTAGGGTTGACTTCCGCCACTCAACATGCTTCAAGAATTCTTTAGAACTTGGGGAACGGAAGTGTCTTAATGGGAAACGGAATAACTAAACCTAAACCTGCTGAGTGCCTAAAGTGCTATGTTGAAGCTAATAAAACAAAATGCAGGACTAGTATGACTATGAAAAAAACATAATTTTATAAAATAGTATTTTTTAACTTCAAGTTTTTATATATTTATATAACAAGGTAGGCAGAGAGAACGTAGTGTTAAGATTTTTTAATTCCAATTTACCACCAAAATTTTGTAAAACATTGTACGCTGTACTTCGTACTTTCTGTTTACAGAAATTTCTGAACTCAAAACCATTGCGTTAACAGACTCCATTATCCAATAATAACTATTGTGAAGCACAATATAATTTACTTATTCCCATACATTGAGGCCAGTCGTAGCGTAGCGGCACGAGGTGTGACTGTAAAACCGACTGGTTGCGGGTTCGATCCCCACTCGAGGAGATGAAATATTTACTTAAATTTATATTTCTATTTCTTCGCTCTGGTGTCGAGGTTCAGCGCGGCGTTGAGTTCTGCCACTCAACACGCAATGCCTCTAGAATTCGGCAGAAAGTGGGGAACGGTGTATCATAACACTAAATTCCCTCTGCCTACCCTGCGGTGTGCGGGATACAGCGTGAAGCTGATTTATTTTCATTTATTTTATTCCCATACAAAAACACAGTAATCCCCAAAAAGAACTTAAAATTTCCACAAAAGGCCTCGCTTGTGTACAAAGAAAACTTTAATCTTACTATTTGTAGGTTATACCGAATGTGTCCCGCAAGCATAATGAAGCGGCGGTTAAATGTGAAGTACAGAACGACGTTGGCAAGAGCGCCGAGTCTAAAACCTTGGAAATTTCATGTAAGTTCTTCCAATTATATATGTATAGAAAATATCTGCTTTGAATGGAAAACGAATTCTTTGGATTTTTTTTTTGCTAAAATGTTCTGTGTATGTGAAGGAAGAGTTTTAAATATACGTGCACATGGATAGATGAAATATGATCGCATTTAATGAAATGGAAACAGAAAAAAAAAAACTTAGAAATTTATTTTAAGTCTTTTCTATAATGTTTTTTTTCCCTTGTTAGTATGTTGTTAGTATATGTGAAACCTTGCAAAATCAACTCAAATGCACTTGACACACTGCCCAGTGTCCGATGGAGTTGAAATTTGAATTTCGTCTCCAGTTCTGATGTCAATAAAATTATATATAAGAAAAATAGTTAATAATCTAAAATGGCCGCCGTAACAAAATGGAGGATTACAATTTCTTATAGATCGCACCTTATATGGTATCAAATAAAAAGGCCTGCTTTGTGAAATACAATAAATCATATAATAAAACTAGAAAACTTGTTTTAAATGATTTTTGTAATTAAAATTTTATTTATTCTTATTTTTATTTATCTAATAAAATATTTCTTACTACGCTAAGCAACATATAAATTTATTTATTTTCGTTACTACTATATACTACATATATTTAAAAAAAAATGGGATATACTTTTGTATCCAAAGCACATGCAACTCGAAACGTTTTGTCGCAGACCGCGTACATTATTAATAAGAAACTCAGTACTGAACTTGAAGACTAGCTTTGAAAGACTTCTAACTTTAATGCCTTCCCCCAAGCACTGTTGAGAACTGTTGCCAAATTATTTACTGTAATTTCAGCTTTGAATTTGTCAGTATTTAAAAATTTTAAATGTATAGTTTATTTTGAATATAAAAAATCGTTTTTATCGATTCTGTAGCAATTTCGAGAAATCCCTAGTCAAGTGCTCTTTATGGAATTTATATGTCAAATTTCAATGACGAGGTACACAGAATGGCAGGTACTAGCGAGGATATCACGGTGAGAATGAAGAAGAACGTGCTCAGCTGGTTTGGGCACGTCGAACGAATGAGTGATGAAAGAATGGCAAAAAAGATTTATGATGGAAAAGTGAGCGGTAAGAGAGGTAGGGGGAGACCTCGGTTGACCTTCGAAAACACAGTATCAAAGATACTGGAGGAAGGTCACGTAAAAAGCATAAGGACCCCCCGAAGGGCATGTATGAAGACGTTGATGACAGTGGACGAGGCGAAAGAGGTATGTAGAGACCGTAGCGTTTGGCGCTCCATTCTCTCTGACTACCCTGGCTCTGGCTTATAAAGCCTAATTTTTTTTAATTTAAGAGGAACAGTAAGAGATTTATTTATATATGATATTTCTCGAAATTCTAAACGACTAGGGGAACACAATATGTAACATACGAACAGATAGACAGACAGAAATTCCGATTTTTGCCACAACCTACAAATAAGTTTATACGTTTTCAAACAAAATCACAAATACAAATTAAAACTAAATTAAACAAAGTAGCTTGTACTACAATATGTAAACAATTTTTAAGCAAAAATATTAATAGAAGCTAACTTCTAATTACACTGTCGTTCTCGAAGCGCGAGAAAACTCTAAGAGACAAGCGATAAAGGAAATTCGCGGACATTTTTAAACCTTCAAGTTTTCGAATAAAGCAATTAAGTTTATCTTTCTCGTGAGAATAAATAACCGGTTAAGAGTCTAATTTGTTTTAAAATCTTTTAAGGAGATTATTCGTGCCATTACACTTTATGGTTTTATTAGTATAAAAAACTGGATGGTTTTATAAGTATTTATTTTAATATAAATATAATAGCTGTTAAGATTGAAGAAAAACAATCTATATCTATTCTATACTATATATAATGTGGTTGTAACGCGAAGATTGTGGGTTCGATTCCCAATTCTTGTTTCTTGTTCTTACCAATATTATTAATATTTTATTATATTATATATTTTTTTTTCACTCTGGTACCAATACAAAAGGGCGGCGTTGAGTTCGGCCACTCAATACGTGCCTGGAAAATACGGTGGAAAGTGGAGAAGGCAGTGTCTGCCAGAACGTGTAAATGAAAATAAATTAAATATCATCATCTGCCAGAGAGAAATTCCTCTTCATAGATTGTATTTGCACCGTCTACCATTATCTTATAATAAAGGACATTTTTTGTTATAACCTCTATTTTTGTTAGATGGACCAGCTTTTAAATCAAAGCCTCACAACGTTGAAGGAGATGTTGGGACTACGACTACGTTGACATGCTTAGCTGATGGCCACCCGTCGCCCAAAGTACTATGGCTTAGATACGACCGTGATAAAGTTGTGGTAAGTTATTTTTTATTGAGGCAAAGCGCGGCGTTGTTTTCCGCTGAGGAATGTAGGGAATGGACTATCTTAACACTAGGTTCCCTAATCTGCTATTTGCATGATAAAAAAAAAATACACTGTATCCCACATATTGTGCAGGCAAAGTAAACCCAGTGTTTTAACTCTCCGTGCCCCTTGCATTGCCCGTTTGTTGAGTTATTCTGATTCTGAGTTATTCTTAACCCAGACCGAGCTATACATTCTTACCAAAGTGAGAAAGAGAAAATAATTCAATTATACTAAAATGGAAATCGAACCCACAACCTTCACATTTACAGTCAAACAACTATCTGTTATATATATCTGTCCACATAATACGTATTTTATATAAATTTGAAATAACACATACACATTTTTCTAGAGAGTTGGTAAATCTGCCAATTTGACTGTAACAGTGAACAAACAGACGGCTGGCCAATATTGGTGTAGAGTAAGTGTGGAAGGCTATCAAGATATAGAAGCACCAGCGATGGTATATTTGAAAGGTTAGTTGTTATATTCTTATACTCAGACAAATTTTATTCAATTTCTGAATATTCTAAAAAAAATACATATCAGAATGACCTGAATAATTGGACGGAAAGCAATGAACGAAGTATTTCAGCACCAATCTCCTCCTGCTTACTCTGTTTTTTTTTTAGCTTCAGCCTATATGGTGCAAGGACATAGCAGGGTAGACAGAGGGAACCTGGAAACATAGTGTAAAGAACATTCCCCAATATTTACCGAATTCTGGAGACGTTTTGTCTTAAGTTATAAAATTCAACGCCAGGCTTTGCTTCGTTATCGGAGAGAGGAAATATAAAAATAATATTTTATTTCTTAAGTGGGAATCGAATCCACAACTTATCAGCTTACAGTTGCGCCACTACAGGCTTCATACTTTAGGTATTTCTGCGTATATAAACGTAAATATGAAATAAATATGAATAGTATTGTCAAAAGCCTCCTAGTTCTTACTTCTAATCTACTCAGTATTTCTAAGAAGTTAAAATGAATGCTAAGCGTTCTCTTTCAATTTACTTTAAGCGGATTTGTAGGAAAATTGTGTAGAAAAACTATTATTATACATATAATATAGCCTGGCGCAATGTGACATCACCTGAGTATAAATGCGATGATTATAGATTCGATCCATATTCGGGGGAAAAATAATATTCTTTTTTTTTTTCATTTATCACTCTACTATAAGAAGTGTAGCATAGCTAGTTTCACCTCTCAATATGTAGTGTGTGAAATTCCAGTGGAAAATGAGAACGGAGTGTCTTGACAATGACTTATCCATGCTTATATAATTTTTAAACAAATTCGTTACTTTTACGTTGTTTCTTATACAGTATTGGAATAATAATAAATCACTCCTATTATTTTTTTTGTTTGAGATAAATTTGACACTAATTGCTGCCCATATTTAGATTTTTGAGATTCGAGAAAACAGAAACTCATATTTTTTCTCGTTTCCCTCCCATTTTTTTGAAACTCCTCTCTTAGTACCCTCTTAAATCCCGGAAGGAGCGCCGCGTAGTTTCAGTTATGTGTTGTTTTTAAATTTTGTTTATTACTGACGGAGGAATTTTATTTATTAACTAGCGGCCTGCTCGCGGCTTTGCCCGCTTGAATTACATGATTATTCATTTAAGAAATATAGATATTACAAACAGTCTTAATTATTAATTAATTGATTTGGATAAGTACTCACGATATTCTTTGTAAAATAACTTATATTAGCTCCTGTATAGTTTTTAAATTGGTAACATATATTATTAGTTAAATATATAATTGGTATACAGAATATACATAGAAAGCACGTTTTTGGGCATTTTTATATAACCTATAAAATAATCAACATTTTCGGTCAAGTTCAAGTCGTACTCATGCTCCGAGAGTTTCGTACCAGTTTCATGAATGGAGATACACCAAAAGAATAACTAATTAAGTTGTCATTTTGTATCAAATTAAGTACCGATTAAAATTTGTACCTGATGGTTCTTTTCTGTGACACAAATACAATAAGTATTCAATTTTTGAAAAATAATTTTGGTATTTTCCTTTATACGTGCCGTAAATTTTAACTTCTTAACAAATTTCGTAATTGTATATCAACGGGAATTATCCTATATTATAGTTATGATAGAAAATGCGACAAAAAACGAAGCATAAACCCTCATATTTCATCGTCGATTGATTTATTATAAGTATAGATTTTGTCTTTAAGAGAAGCATAAAGCAAGATAATTTAATAATTTTATTATTTATATATTATATACAAATAAATATTTATAAAATTGGATACCTAGACTAAAATTTATATGAATTCGAACCAACAATATATCTAGGCATATCTCTATTATTTAATAAGACAGTAAAAATATGTTGTCTGTACATTTAGTAATTTTGACTGAAATGGATAGAGGCACACTTAAAAAGAATAATAGAAAGCAAAAAGATTTTTTTTGAATTTCTTGTCTGTCTGTCTGTCTGTCTGTCGACATATTTTTGTACGCATTTTTCTCTGAAAGTACTCAACGGATTTACTTGAAAATTTCACCAATTGCTTTGTTTTAACTCAACTTACTACTAAAGTTTAGTTCATCAAAATCGGTTCATTAAAAAAAAAGTTATCGTCATTTGAAAGAAGTCGTAATTAATTCAACATAAAGAACGATCTTGAAAGAAATATCAAGTAAATGCAAAGATTTTTTGGTTGGTTCGTTCATATAATATATGTAACTAATTTAAAAGCTGTACAGGAGTTAATATGCAATTATTACAGTTATTTCACAAAGAATATTATGAATCCTTCAAATCAATAATTTAACATTTAAGGCTGTTTCTGAATGAGTAAAATAAATTATTCACTTACATCAGCACATTTAACATAGTATATTATATAGGTAAAAAGAACATAAAGTTACAAAAATATATATGTGTAATAAATAATTAGCTTTATGTATATTTTATAAATATCAAATATCAACAATGGTCGTATTTTTTTATTTAAAACAATCAAAAATCCTTTGACAATAATGTCGTAAAAAAATCATATTAGAAGTCATTATAGTTGTCAATCAATTCTGCTTATTAACGCCCAGTATTAATAACCTATCTCCAACGTCAATCTTAGATTGTTTCATACATCTATCCAATCTCTAGATTGGATAGATATATGAAACAATCTAAGATTGACGTTTGAGATAGGTTATTAATATTGGGTGTAAATCAATAATCATGTATTTTAAGCGGGCGAAGCCGTGGGCGAGCCGCTAGTATAAAATATATCAGATTAGTCGCTCATTGTCTGTGGCAAGAAATATTATAGTTTAATAGTTTAAATCCCAACGATGTTAAACATAAATACATACTATTTGCAATGATAAATAAAACTAAAATGTTTTTTGTGGTTTTAGTGCCATAGCACAGATCAAATCACGTAATAAAATGATATGCGGTTTTCAACCAATATTTAAACATTAATTGTCAATATTTACCGTTATACCTAATTAATTTATTAATTAATTAGTTAATTTATTTATTGAGGCCAGTCGTGGCGCAGCGGCACGAAGTGTGACTGTAAAACCGACTGGTTGTGGGTTCGATCCCCATTCGAGGAGATGAAATATTTACTTAAATGTATATTTCCATTTCTTCGCTCTGATGTCGAGGCTAAGCGCGGCATTCAGTTCTGCCACTCTACACGCAATGCCTCCAGAATTCGGCAGAAAATGGGGAACGGAGTGTCTTAACACTAGGTTCCCTCTGCTTACCCTGCTGAGGGCGGGATTTAGCGTGAAACTAATTTTATTTTTATTTATATACGCGTATCCATATTATTAAATTGATTGAGTAGGTAAGACACTTGTTTTTGCTTTTTCTACCAACTTTATTATACAGATGAGAAGAGAGAGAATGAAATTCATAGTTGCTTCAATTAAGTTGCCAAAGTTATTGTAGCTCCGTCCTCTACTTCCGGCCGTTCGCCGTTCCAGGCAATGTTGTGTTGGGTGGCGGTCCTCAACGCCGTTACATTCGTTACCGTTTATAACACTAGGAGGGGCGTATGGTGCGTGTTCGCCTCAAGGGGATACTCTAACAATATATGGTGCTCTAGATATGGATGCCAGGGATACGAGCGAGCCTTTATAAAACATAAAATTAAAAACATTAAATCATCAATAAAAAAAATATTTGCGCTGGATTTGAACCTAAGCCTATTTTAGGCTACACTATATTATATCCAAGCTTAATAAAAATAACGTTATATTAAAAGGATTATTTAATATCGTGCCAAAACGACATAGCTGTTTGCAAATTAAAATATATATTATTTTTCATTTTTGCCTCACCCGCTTAATCCCGCATATAGCAGAATACGCAAAGAAAACTTATTTTGTCAAGGCACTTCTTTCTTCACTTTTTAGCTTTACTAATATTGTTATTATTATTTAATATGTGACCTAAGTAAGCTACATAATTATATAGACATAGTGTAGGATGCCTACCCCGTTATGAGGGGAACCTAGTGTTAGCTCCACTCCGTTCCCCACTGTCTGCCGAATTCTGGAGGCATTGTCTGTTGAGTGGCGAAACTCAACGCCGCCCTTTTCCTCGACACCACAGCGAAGAAATGAAAATACAAATGTAAATAAATATTTCATTTCCTCTAGTGGGGATCGAACCCACAACCGGTCAATTTTACAGTCACACATTGCGCCCCTGCACCACGACTGGCCTCATTATTGATTATTATTACGGTATTATATTTCAGTATATAGTAGTTGACCCACAACTTTGATTGTGGACACTTTAAAGACGTAAAATGGAAAATATTTTTGTTCCATTCGCGCTGGAATAACCAAAAATCCCCTCTTATTTTTTCTGCGCACTCCCCAATGTTACAGGCCGAATTTCAGCGTTCTACGCCGCGTAGTCCCGGCTGTGGTTAGTTGATTATTCACTCAGTTACAAAATAATTTTATATATCTGAGAATCTACTCTTACTCTACTAGTATTCTTCTACGTCATAATACTTTAATTATGTATAAATAAATTATATTTATTTTAGGTCCACCAAAAATTAGGTCGAATCAGACACAGTACGGCGTTGAAGGTGACAGTGTTCATATAGAATGCATTTCATTCTCAATTCCAAAGCCAGATCTTGTTATATGGGCGTTTGGGGGAAGTGAAATAAACTCTTTTCATAACCAAGTGAGTATTAAATATGTGATAATATAGTATTTATATTAGACTTTAATTGGTTAATAATTAAGGAAAATAGCATTTTATAATAGATGTTAAAAAAATGTACAAGTGTATGGCTGATTGGTTGTGGGTTCGATCCCCACTCGAAGCAATGAAATATTTATTTAAATTTATATTTTCATTTCTTCACTCTGATGTCGAGGCAAAAGCGCGATGTTGAGTTTCGCCACTCAACATGGAATGCCTCCAGAATTCGGCGAAAAATAGAGAACGGCGTGTCTTAACACTAGATTCCCTCTGCCTACCCTGATGTGTACGGGGTATAACGTGAAGCTGATTTATTTGATTCTCAATATATAGCAGTTTTTATAAATGTATTTCGGAACTAGGTCGTTTTTTTTATTTAGTGTTTTTATAATGTATAAAGTAAATATTATAATTAGTATGAAAGTATAAATAAATGATTTATACTTTGGATGGATTACTGTAAACTGACTTACCCAAAATTATTTTTCTTGCAGAGTAAGTTAAAGGGAAATAAATGCATTATTAATAATAAATATTTTAATTTTAATATATAGTTACTTAATTTAATTTTAAAAGATTTTTTAAGATTTGAAATATTGCAGGATTACGTATTTCTAGAAGAATCTCTAGCAGATGGAATGACGAAGTCTACTTTAGTTATTCGTAAGAGTCTCCCTCAACACTTTGGCACCTATAACTGTACAGCGTCAAATGCTTACGGAAGCGACAGTATACAAATTAATTTAATACCTGATAGTAAGCATATATTAATATTATATTATGTATTTTACATATATATTATATATTATAACATATTTTCAGAGCCAGGCCAGTCATGGCGCAGGGGTACAAAGTGTGACTGCAAAATCTACTGATTGTGGGTTCGATCCCCATTCGAGGAGATGAAACATTTATTTACACTTATATTTTCATTTCTCCGCTCTGGTGTCGAGGCAAAGCGCGGCGTTGAGATCCGCCACTCAACACGCAATGCCTTCACAACGAGTGTCTTAACACCAGGTTTCCTCTGCCTACCCTGCTGTGTGCGGGATACAGCGTGAAGCTGGTTTAATTTTTTAATTTTATTTTTACATATAGTCTACGAATAAACCTATCAGAAGATACAATTTAATGTAAAAAGTCAATCTATAATATCATTACCTCAAACAAAACTATCTATTATTATCATTTTAAAATTATCATGCCCTTATAAGGTAATCTTATAAGGTAAATTGTCATTTGTTACAGAATCAATACCATTTATGGTCATGATAGGAGCTGGCGTCTCGATAACTATAGTCATACTTATCATAATGCTGACTTTAATGCTTTGTCATCGTAAAACCCACAAATCTGAGTCTAAGAAACCCGACATTACCGAAATTGGTAAAACTTTCGATCAATTCAAAGATAGCGATCGGAATTCGAACATAAGTGATTTGAAGTTAGAACTGCGTCAGGTGGAGGGGAGCTGTGATATGGTAAGTCTATGGAATGGCTTTTGTTCTTTTTGTAAATGTTAATTGGTAGGTACCAGTTAAATTAAATTAAATCGACTTATAATTTATAAATTATTAAATTAAGTCAAATTTTAATTTAATTTAATTGGTACCTAACAATTTATTATAATTATTTAGATAGCACTTGACTTTACGGTCACACGTTTATGCGCGATGGTTATGGGTTCAATCTTTAAGTTTCAACTCTTACACAATAACAGAATGGGATAAGTACCTACAGATAAATTTACCAAATAAAAAATCCCAGACCTAATCACAATATAATATAAAAATTCACTCTACACTTCTTCCTTCCTTCTAAAATACCAACAATTTCACAATAAAATAAAATTTATACCCAAAAAGGGTAGTAGACCCTAGAAAACACTATAAATTCTGACCCTTCCACAGGATATATCAAACAATGAAGAAACGGAACTACATTCCACTTTACAACTGACCACGAACTTGGGTCTGCCGCTCGCTGGGCCGGTCGACGCCGGCTATGATAATGAACTTATGAAACAATACCAACGCTATAGTGGCGATTTTAATCCTATGCATAATGTACATTTTAAGGTATATATATTTGATTATATTTAAATAAATAAATCAGCTACACGCTGTATCCCGCACACTGCAGGGTAGGCAGAGGGAACTTAGCGTTAAGACACTCCGTTCCCCACTTTCTGCCAAATTCTGGAAGCATTGCGTGTTGAGTGGCAGAACTCAACGCCGCGCCTCCAAATATAAATATATCCTCGACACCAAAGTGAAGAAATGGAAATATAAATTTTAAGTAAATATTTCATCTCCTCGAGTGGAGATCGAACCCACAACCAGTCGGTTTTACAGTCACACCTCGTGCCGCTGCGCCATGACTGGCCTCAAGTATGTTTGATTATATTTAAAATTATTAACATTTTTTTGTGGTAGACTAAGTGCGGCGTTGAGTTCCGTCATTTAAAACATATTTTTTTGATATTGGGCGGAAAATAGAGAACGGAGTATCTTAGCACTAGGTTCCCTCTGCTAGCCCTTATTTGTCCAAGCCCATAAAACGTTTTGCGTAATAAAATATATATGTATAAATAGCTTCAATGTTCGTAATAAAGTTCTAAACAAAGATACTTAAATTATTTTGAACTTTTAATAAACATTCTCTGTAGAACTTACGTTTTAAATATACATATATATAAATGTAATCTGATGTTACTTATTTTCACCTTGCATTATTTAAAATTTCAGTTTATTAGCTATAACTTTAACATTACTAAATAAAGAACTGTCTAAGCTAAATTAGTTTAGCATTCCTTACAATTTTACTTGACTGGATATTTTCATAAAATTCTAGATTATAAAGCGTCTCGACTTACACTCTTCCATAGGTTATTATACTCGTAAAATATATTATGATTTGATATAAATCCATTTGAAGTAAAATAAAACTTCATTATAAAAAAAGATAAACCCGACTGCATAAACTAAAGTAAGTAGTATCTCGCGCAATCAAGATAAATCCAATGACATATAATTTATCAAAATTGGTTCACTGGTTTCACAATTAAAAGGGAACAAAAAGTGACAGACATACAAAAACATAACTAAATCGCGCATTTGATTACTAGAGGTAGAAATCACGGCCCCGGATGTTTATGGATTCGAATTCCATTCGTGGGTTATTAAGTTAGATATTTTATCGCTTTCGCTAAACAAATCTCCAGAGTCATTAGCCATACAGCTTGCATGCTGATATCTCTTATCACAAAAGTAAATGAAAATAACATTCATATATTAATTTTACTTTAACAACATAACTATTGATTATTTTGTGAAAATTCTTTATACTTTATCTTCACAGATATATTAAAAACCTTCTCATTTCGACACCGACCCCAAAAGCAAAAACACTCAAATAAAAACTCCACATCCACATAACCCATCAAAAACCACTATCTAATAGCGAAAGGCGAAACCTATTCGTATTAAACAGATACACCAAACAAAATACGAAATCGTGCTTTGGCCCCATGCCATTTGAAAATATTAAACTGCTGTATATCAGAATTTAAATCCGCCTAAATATATCCTTGTCTGTAAACAAATAGGCAACGTTCTCGCCACTCTCGTCATATGTTATTGTAAGCGTTCTATGTGAACTGGATGGTAATGGACTGTGATATAATAGTTGGTAGATGATTTTTGTTTACTTTAGTAATATTTTGTGAGGTAGGCAGGTAGAAGACTCCATTTCTCCAGTTCGTTGGGCGGCGTAACTTAACGCCCCTCTTGGTGAAACCTTCTTCTTTCTCCTGACATTCATCTTTCGCCAGGGTCTGCCTTTCTACTTAACCTACTCCACTTTGCACGGTCTTTAACAACCTCGTTGGTTAGACCATTGACTCTCATGTCCTGCATCATGACATCTCACTCCAGAGAATGATATAGTAAAGCACTTGCATCCGACCTAGTTCTTAGGATAGCGCGTAACGTGGCCAAAAGAGAGCTTATTCGCTATGTCATTGACTCCAAGACTATCTCTAAGGAAGTACCAATTATATTTTTTGAATTAAAATTAATGTTTTACTCAAAACAAATGAATTTTATGCAAATTTATTAATACGTTTTTTAAGTACGAAACAAGAAAAATGGAATATAATTGCGTTTCTCCTTTTCTTTTCAATGTTTTATATTTCTATGATTTATATTGATATATTATCAAATATGGATAATTTTTTTATGGTACATATTATAAAGATATCAGAGATGTAAATGCGAGACCAGAGGCGCCATCTTAGCACAGAGTAACCTCTAATGAATACAATTATGTATTATAGTGAAAGAATAAAAAGAATGTGTCATTTCTCTATAGAATATATTATTCTACATTATATCATAAAAAAAACCTTTAAACATTGCATATAAAGGTATCCTCTTATAGTATAACTACGAGTATTTTCAGTTACTATCAACAATTACTGGAGTGGTAGACCTCAACGCCGCGCGTTGCCTCGACACCAGAGCGAAGAAGTGGAAATATAAATTTAAGTTAATATTTCATCTCTTCGAGTGGGGATCGAACCCACAATCAATCGGTAATATAGTCACACTTAGTGCCGCTGCGCCACCACTGGCCTCAAGACAACTTGTAGATGTGGAATGCATATGGTCTACTCATAATTACACTTAAAATGAAATTTGAATTGACTACTATTGAATTTAACTAAATATTATAATTTATCTTTTTGAGGCCGGTCGTGGCGCAGCGGCACGAGGTGTGACTGCAAAACCGACCGGTTGTGGGTTCGATCCCCACTCGAGGAGATGAAATATTTACTTAAATTTATATTTCCATTTCTTCGCTCTGGTGTCGAGGTTAAGCGCGGCGTTGAGTTCTGCCACTCAACACGCAATGCCTCCAGAATTCGGCAGAAAGTGGGGAACGGAGTGTCTTAACACTAGGTTCCCTCTGCCTACCCTGCT
>JAATLQ010019840.1:0-19181 GCA_013421005.1 Heliconius erato x Heliconius himera
AGTCTACAGTTATCTAAATAACTGACACAAGAACAACTTCTGATGGCAAATATCTTATTAAAGCGATACCTTCTAATGGCATAATATGAAATTCTTAACACTGTTTCCTCTGAATCTCTAAAAGATTTTGGGTTCTTCACGATCACAACTATAAAGAGTTCTAACCACTAGACACATCACGAGCCAAGGCATAAAATATTAAATAATATTTTAAAAGGTGTTTGGGATATCAGTTACAAGTGTTACGTTGTTGGTGGAGTGTTTTGTGATTAATTAAAGTGAAAAGCAAAATTACTGTGATACGTATATATATACTGTATACGTTTTCTAAATAAATATTTTTCTTTTCTAAGCGTGGAATTACACTTTAAAAATGTTAAAAATATTTAATGAATAGCATTCTCTCTTGCCAGACGGTAATTCTTAGTAATAATCTTTAGGTAGAGGAAATTTGTAAAAATTTCCCTACAGAGATGCTAACAACATAAATGAGTTGTAACATGCGTATAAAAATTTCGACGTAGCTCGATGAGAATGTATGGCTTAGTGGTCAGAGCGCCTGGTCGGTTTCCAGGAGGCGCGGGTTCGAGTCCCGCTACGTTAAAATTTTTATACGTTTTCTAAATAAGTATTTTTCTTCCTAAGTGTGGAATAACACTTTAAAAATGTTTAAAAAAATGTTTAGCTTTGTTAGAATAAATTTTTTGAACAAAAAAAGCCGACCTCAAACAGTAAACTATGTAAATTTAAGACTTTCATTATTTTCTTAGTTGATGGCATTATGAGAACTGAACCAAATTAAAATGGGACCACACGAGAAGCGCCAGCTTTCAAATAAAAAAATGAATAATCAATATCTGTCCACCCAGTAGAAACATAAAAAAAACACGAATTGAGAACCTCCTCCTTTTACAGAAGTCCGTATGTGTTAAGTAAGTAAAACTTTCGAAGTAAATATAGTTTCTGAGTAAATGTACAATGTATAGACAGACAGACAGTCTAGTAAGAGATAAAACAAGTTATCAATATATATAGAAGTGCAAGTTCATTGTTCTCATCAATTAATCGTCGATCCAGAGTCTTGTTTGAAATTCCTTTAAATGCGGTACCAGTACCAGTAAAGTTGTTGTTTCTGTATCGGTAGTTTCCTTTCAAGTTCTATATTGTAGTTGTTTACTGAATTTGTATCGTTTCTGACTTTCAATATAACTGTGAAAAAGTTTAAGAAAATGGATTCTTGAATTTCATGCAGTTGCATCTCAATATGTAACGCAAAAATATAATAGCTAGTTTTCTCCAATATGTTATTGTTTTTCAACTTTACGCTGTATTCCGCATACAGCAGTGCAGAATCGGCAGATGGTGCCTAGTGTTAAGACACTGCGCTCCCTATTTTCCGCCGAATTCTGGTGACATTACGTGTTGAGTGGCGGAACTCAAAACCGCGCTTTGCCTTGAAACGTGAGCCAAGAAGTGATCTATTAAATATTTTATGTTCTCGAGTGGGAATCGAACCCATAACCTGTTGCGTGTACAGTCGCACGCTTGTGCACTTGCGCCATGACGCATCTGCGCAAAGATTTTATATAAATTTTATTCAATTTTGTTGTCAATAATTCAGAAAATCAACGGATTTTGATTACCTTGTTAGGTTAGAACTTTCTAAAACAAAATTGTTTCTTTAAAACACATTTTTAATTATATAAATATAATAAATTTATAAATGGTTTTTTTTACATATTGGTGCAGAGCTTGTTACAAATTAATAATTAATTACCTTTACTAGTGATAAATCAAAGTAAACACTGAAGTACTTTCAAAATCTCCATATTTTATATTTAAAAGCTAAAAATGTAGAGGACTAAATCAGTTTAAAAAAAAACAGTTTGCTTATATCTATGGTAAATCGAATATGAACCAACTAAAATGATAGGAAAAAAAAACTCCTTCAACACTAGCAGTAGATGAAAATGAGTCCATATTGCTAAGTGATAACTTGATTAGCTCCATTTACGGCGGGTTTGAGTTTCAAAAGTACTGCGTTGGGTGGAATCTGGTTTTATTAACGAATTACATTAAAAGATACATTAAACACGACATATTGTGGATTCGATTTCCATTCGAGAAAATGAAATATTTATTATTTTCTTTTCCTTAGCTCCGGTGTCGAGGGAATGAGGCCAGTCGTGGCGCAGCGGCACGAGGTGTGACTGTAAAACCGCCTAGTTGTGGGTTCGATCCCCATTCGAGGAGATGAAATATTTACTTAAATTTATATTTCCATTTCTTCGCTCTGGTGTCAAGATTAAGCGCGGCGTTGAGTTCTGCCACTCAACACGCAATGCCACCAGAATTCGGCAGAAAGTGGGGAACGGAGTGTCTTAACACTAGGTTCTCTCCGCCTACCCTGCTGTGTGCGGGATACAGCGATTTATTTTTTATTTATAATTATACATAATAATCGGAGCCAGTCGTGGCGCAGTGGCACACACATTTGTAAACGCGACAAGTAAATGGAAAACGGAGTGTCTCTACATTCCATATTTCCATTGAGTAATGATATATATTTTGTATACTCGAAATTTGTGGAAACTTGTGAAATTTTATTATAATATTCAGGAATCAGGAAAATTATATTTTAAGCAATGCAAGTAGCTCGAGGCACCCTGCAGCATTCATGTCACCAAAGATTTAAGTTCTGTTTGGAGAGAAAACTGCTTGTTTAACATTAAACAAGTTCTGTGTTTAATATCAGAATTTATTTCCTTAGACATTTCTAAGTTTTAAATTTGAAAGTTGGGATTAATTTTATATATTTTTAAATTGTTATTATTTTTATGTTTCATTCTGAGTAACGAAGCCACAACCTGTTGCGATTACAGCTACACTTGGGCCACTGCGCCACGATAGATCTCTAGAATTTATTTGAAATCCAATTAAATATAAAACGGCTCTCAAAAGCTGGCTGGCTGGGTGTATAGGTTGTAAAATAGAAAATTTATAGAGAAACCGTATATGCAACGGTTGTGGGTTCGATCTCCACTTCAGGGAATAAATTATTATTTATTAAAAATCAACTTCACGCTGTATCCCGCACACAGCTGAGTATTCAGAGGGATTCTAGTGTTAAAACATCCGGTTTCTCACTTTCCGGCAATTTTGGAGGCATTGCGTGTTGAGTTACTAGAGTGAAGAAATGGAAATATACATTTTAAATAAATATTTCATTTCCTCGTGTGTGGATCGAACCCACAACCGTCGCGTTACAGTTATATCCTTGTGCCCCTGGAGCACGACGGCCTCAATTATTATTTATTAATACTTTATTTCGCTAAAGGCAGAAAGCCCGGCGTAGAGTTCCACTTCTCACCACGCAACGCCTTGCAAAATTCTGTGAAAAATGGGGAACGGAGTGTCTTAACACTAGGTTCCTGTCTCTCTGCCTACCTTGATATGTGCGGGATACCGCGTGAAGTTATTTTTTTCTTAAATCGATTTAAGACATTCGATTTCTTGAGAGCGATCTTGAGATGCCCTTTTTCATTCATAGATTATTAAAAAGGCATATCAGAACTAAGAGCGGTTTTTAAATAAAAGCCTTAGTTACGAAACCCGAGTGTGAGATAATTAGCTAAAGCACACTCACGAAATACACGATTTTAAATTATGCGCTCAAAATTTTCACTTACAGTCATATTCATCTTTATATTTAAATATGAGTAAGAGTATACTTTTGGAAATATATGTATGAACTACTTGACTTCATAAATGGCTAAGAATTAAAAAGTCATAAGATTTTTGTATGAAAAAAATATATTGAAATAGAAATATCAAGATATTAAAATTAAATCAGCTTCTCGCTGTATCCCGCACACAGCAACCCTGCTGTGTGCGGGAGGCAGAGGGAACTAAGTGTTAAGACACTGCGTTCCCCACTTTCTGCCGAATTCTGGAGGCATTGCATGTTGAGTGGCACAACTCAACGCCGCGCTTAACCTCGACACCAGAGCGAAGAAATGGAAATATAAATTTAAGTAAATATTTCATCTCCTCGAGTGGGAAGCGAACCCCCAACCAGTGGGTTTTAAAATCATACTTCGTGCCGCTGCGCCACGACTGGCCTTATATCAAGATATGTAAGTATAATTTTATATAAATAAAATTGAGAGGGAAAACAATATAGTTTTCTAACTTTATTTTGGCACGCTTCGTACAGAAATGTATATGTGTTATAACCGGCACTTATACAAGCAAAGCCAGACCGAGATACTAGTCAAAATAAAAAAAAAAACAATTTAACTTAAAAATAAAAACTATATTTTTTTTAGCTTTACGCAGAACCCCCTACATAGTTAAGTATGCATAGAGAGCCGGAGAGCCGAGTGTTAAAAAACTATGTTCTCATTAAGACGCTTCTGCTCCCCACTTTCCGCCTATTGCTTCAGGCATTACGAGTTAAGTAGCGTAACTCAACGCCACGCTTTGTCTCGTTACCAGAGCGAGGAAATTAAGATTATTATCCATTGATTTCCTGTAGTAGGATTCAAACCCACAACCTATTACAGTTGCACGCTGTCCTTCACCACGATTGGCCTCAAATTCAAAATTTATTGCAACCCACAAACATAAAATGAAAACCTCTCATTAAAACTTAAAGCTTAAATAACGTATTGTATATTTTGCTATAATATTATGACAGGCATTCATCAACCGTTATCAGTATCAGTGGAAGCTCTACCTCTACGTCGCGCGACCGCACATCATCATAGATATTTTACCTAACGAAGTGAAAAGTGAAAATGAAATGATGGATGTGATAATTTCTAATTTATAGCAGCTTCACGCTGTATCCCGCACACAGCAGGGTAGGCATAGGGAACCTAGTGTTAAGACACTCCGTTCCCCACTTTCTGCTGAATTCTGGAGGCATTGCGTGTTGAATGGCAGAACTCAACGCCGCGCCTAACCTCGACACCAGAGCGAAGAAATGGAAATATAAATTAAAGTAAATATTTCATCTCCTCGAGTGGGGATCGAACCCACAACTAGTCGGTTTTACAGTCACACTTCCGTTGATATACAATCCTGAAAGATAGAGAGTCAGTACGACTCGCACTTAACTGTTGTTTTTTTCATAAAAGAATTCGAGTAACACGATTTTATTAAGTACCTATGCGCCTTCTTTGTGTATCTTTCCCCCAATTTTTTAGTAATCGGTATAGATATTCTTTAATTCTTTATCAAAATTGTCATTTTAAAAATTCGCTATAAATTAGAGAACAGAATGTATTAACACTAGATTCTCTTTGCCTACTCTGTTGTGTGCGGTATACACTATTTTCGAAGTAAATAAAATTTCTAAGTAAATATACTACAATAAACAGACAGAAATAGACTAGTAAGAGATGTGTGTTAGTTATCAACATATATGCAGGTGCAAGTTCGATTGTTCTCATCAATTAATCGTCGATCCAGAGTCTCGTTTGAAATTCCTTTGAATGCGGCACCAGTACCAGTAAAGTTGTTGTTTCTATATCGGTAGTTTACTTCGGTAGTTCTATGTTGTAGTTGTTTACTGAATTTGTAACGTTTCCTACTTTCAATATAACTTTGAAAAAGTTTGGGAAAATGGATTCTTGAATTTCGTGCAGTTGTATCTCAACGTGCAACGTTTTCTCCAATATGGTCTTTTATCACCTTCACGCTGTACTCCGCATATAGTAGGGTAGGTAGTGGGAACCTAGTGTTAAGACACTTCGTTTCCCCACTGCTGCAAGGGCACAAAATGTGTCTGTAAACAAGACACGTTGTGGGTTCGATTACCATTAGATTAAATAAAATAATATTTTTTTTATAAATTTATTTTTTTCGTTACGAAGAACGGATTATCTTTACACTAGTTTCCCTTTGCCTACCCTGTTATGTGCAGGATACAGCGATTTTTTTTTAATACAGCGATTTTTCTTAACATTACATACAAATACATGTAAGTAATTCACAAAAATTCTGCCAAAGATTTATCTTATCTCGAATTCGTTAAATGGAAAAAAGAAAGAAAAAGAAATATATTCTAAACCACGTCTATCTCTATATCCAATACCATTTAGTTAAAACGATATTTTTTGTCAAAGCGAACTTCCATACAAAGATGAATGGCGTGGAATAACGGTATCCGAAACCTATTGATGTTGTGAGGTCGACGCAAATTGAAATGGATTAAAGATGTGCTTACTGTTTAATTAAGCGAGCTTTTGATGTCAGTTGTAGTGGCTGACGAGGATTGTATGTGCATATGTATGAACATTTGTGCGATAGGTTGTGGGTTCGATTCTCAATCGAATATATATTTAATATTTTCGCTTTGTAAATCAGCTTCACGCTGTATCCCGCACACAGCAGGGTAGGCTTTGTCCTGGCTTCGAGGCAAAGCGCGTTGAGTTCCGCCACTCCACATGCTATGTCTCTGAAGTCGGCGAAAGATGGGAAACGAAGAAACGGAGTGTCTTAACACCAGGTTCCCACGTTTTTGTGCCTATCCTGCTATATGCGGGATACCTAAACTGTTTGTTTGAAATCAACTTATTGACATTAAAATAAATATTTCATGATTGAAAAACAACACTCATTTATTACAAAATCTATGAAAGTTTCAATTTACTAATGGCTCCTGTTGCTGATACAACAAAACAAATAAAAAGAAAAGAACCAGAACACAGAACTACTTGAGTTGTTTACTGTAAAGACTGTATAGAAAAAAAGCAAATATTTTCTAAATATTATATTAAAATGACATACCTGCCTGTCCCCTCTGCGATTTAGTTCGTCGTCCCACAGCAGGTGAGACCAGACTTAAGGCACGATCTGCTCTAGGCAACTGAAGCGTGATGGTACTAGGTTCAGAGTGCCGGGCGCATATCGCCGCTTCTACGATGGAATCTATACTGGCTGATCGAGGAAGTTGGGTACCTGATTCTCTTCTGTAATAGAAGAAAATGTGATGTGAGAAAAATAAGAAATTATGGTATATAAACATGAGAGTTGTGGGTTCGATTCCCCACTCGGGGGAATGATTATATGTAAATTATTTTTATTTCCTCACTTAACTAGACAATGCGCGGTGTTGAATTTTAGTGCAAAAATGTTAGTTCAGTTGAGTAGATAGTTAAAAATATTATTTCTCTAAATTATGAAAACGAGGCCGTCGTGACTCAGTGGCAACACAAGGGTGTGAGTGTAAACGCAACGATTGTGGGCTCGATTCTTATTCGGGGGAATGAAATATTTAATATTTTCACTCAGCGGAAAGTGGGCTTCTCTCTATCCTGCTACATGCGAGATACAGCGTGAAGCTAATAAAAAATAAATAAACTAAGTCATAATACTATTACTAGAGTATAATAATAAAATAAGATACATTTTTATTTATTCACATAATATATTTTGTAGGCAAGTGTAAAAATAACATTTTAAGACTACAAATCTTGAATAGAATTTCGGTGTTGTTCAACGAGTTAATGGCGGAGCTGACAGCGCCGCGCCGCGCCGTACCCGCTATTTGCATTTTAATTGAAATAAAACTTTCTTATACCCCGTCAGGAGCAAACGTGAAACGTTAGGAGAAACGGAAACCTGACAGACGGACAAACTGGAATAGTTTTTGATATAACTAAAATATTTCCGTTTTAAAGAAATAAGTGTGCTTTATAAAAGGTGTGCCCCAATCTTTTAAAGGATTCGTCATATATATGTAAAGCATTATATAAAATAGTTAGAGGTCTATTATAAATAAACAAGTTGACATTTTTTTTAACTTAGAGTTAAAGAAAATGCCCTTTATCATTTTGCCCATATAGTTTAATGGGCAATTAGACATATCTATATTTAATAGTTAAATAGTTAAATAAATGCCTCATATAAGAATCCCGTTGCCGTTTATAAGAATTATTAAGGCAACACGTCGTGGCGCAGGGGTACTAGCGTGCGTATGTTGTGGATTCGATTCCCATTCGAGAGAATCAAATATTTAATATTTACTTTTCATTTTCATCTCATTTCTTTGCTCTGGTGACGAGCCACAGTGCGGGATACCGTCACTGAACACGCTCGGTGTGATATGGGGAACGAAGAACACTAGGTTCCCTCTGCCTACCCTGCTGTGTGCGTAACACAGAGTAATAGTATCATCTATATATATAAAAGGACTTGTGCTGACTGACTGAGGTAAGACGCACGCAGAGCTGTAACCGCTGATGGTAGAAACGTGAAATTTGGGCAGATGTTTATTTTCATATTCTGGACATCCACTAAGAAGGGAATTTGAAAAATTTTAAGCCTAAAGGGCTGAAATTGGCGTTGAAAGTTTGTATGGAAAAAAATTTAAATCGGCACCGATTTTTATAAAATTTGAAATTTAGACTCTTAAAAACATTTCATTAAACACGTGTTTCATGGTTTTTTAGAATTCACCCCCTAAGGATTCAAATAAGGGGTTGAAAGTTTATACGGAAAAATCTTTTAATCGCCACCGATTTTTATAAAAATTTAAATTCATACTGTTAAAAATATTTTATTGAACACGTGTTTCGTGGTTTTTTTTGAGAAGTCACCCCTAAGGGTGCAAATACGCGGGCGAAGCTGCGCGTGCCCTCTAGTATACTATATAAATTATTTGCATTAAGTTCTTTTGCTTGATCGGTTTTTTCATTGCAATCTATTATTTTATATATCAAACTTACATTATAATATACTTTAATTATTTACTTTACTTTAGTGTAATATTATTATTAAAGAATAATAATATTACACTAAAATAAAGTAAATATATAATCTAAAGAGATTTGACTAAACTTTTCACTAAACGTCATGCATTTTGCGAAGACTAGTGACGATTTAGTGGTACAATATTTTTTAGCTTCATGTTGTATCCCACACACACAGTAGGGTACGCAAAGCATAGTGTTAAGACATTCCGTTCCCCACTTTCTGCCAAATTCAGGAGGCATTGAGTGGCAGAACTGAACGCCGCGCTTAACCTCTCCACCAGAGCGAAGAAATGGAAATATAAATTTAAGTAAATATTTCATCTCCTCGAGTGAGGATCGAACCCACAACCAGTCCATTTTTACAGTCACACCTCGTGCCGCTGAGCCAAGACTGGCCTCTAATAAGTAAAATAAAATCTAATATAAGTTTTTGTATATTATTATTTACTTTTTTTACTGCTTATGTACTTGTTCATATATACACATAGAAACAATTTTAATACCAAACCACATTGAAGTACTATAATTCAATTTGATTAGAGCCTACCCATTTTAGGCAAAAGACTGGCTTTGATGTCCCGAGATAAAATCTCGAAGAGTAATCATTACAGCCATCCATCCCCGCTGACGCTGTGATGCCCTCGACTCTTATTTAAGTACCATTTAATATCCAGAAGTATTAAATCGATACCTTTGTTTAAAAAAAATGTTTTTCTACTTGAGAATATATTTATTTGAAGCCAGTCGTGGCGCAGTGGCATAAGCGAGGGACTGTAGGGCGACAGGTTGTAGGTTCGATTCACATTTGAGGAAATGAAATATGTTATTATTTTCATTTCCTCAAGCCAGGCGTTGAGTTCTGGCACTCAAAATGCGATGTCCACAGAATTCGATGGAAAGTGGAGAACGGAAATATCTAAATGAGAATGGAGTGTCTTAACACTAAGTTCCCAGGTTCCTCTGCCTACCCTGCTAAATGCATGTTCGCAGATTGAAGCTAAACGAAATATTTACATTAGCTTTGAAATTTCTAATTTTATATTAAAAATAAATATAAAATCTTATATATTTATTTAATTGTTAATTTGCTTTCATAATAAAACCTTATAAACGCTTTAAGAGGCTTTCAATTTTTTTATTTGTGTTTATTTATTATTTAATTAATTAACACTTATAATATGATAAATATTATTGTCTACATAAATAAATAAGATCAGCTTCACGCTGTATCCCGCACACTGCAGGATAGGCAGAGGGAACCTAATGTTCCCCACTATCTACATAAAATATATCATTATTAAGTTTGACTGAATCGTATTCACGTACATACATACATTTTATTCAGTAATCTCAACAACGGTAGTGGATTTCAATTCGTATCTACAATAGTGCACAAAGACAAAGGTTTTGGCGACAATCTTGCAACTGGCCGAATATTTAGGTCGACTGTGGTGTGGCATTCAGTGAGAATTTTCCGGATTCTCATCAAAGAAATGCGAAAATCAAGGCCATTTTGGCCTCAGTTTGTGCTTAGAATGTATGTACTGTGTTTACTGTTGTAGGTTTGTTGTGGTTGGAAAGAAAGATTTCTAAATCTAAATTGTTTTCGTGTCACTGATCTTGATAAACAACATTTAATTTATTTGCAGGGGGAACCTAGTGTTAAGACACTCCGTTCTCTACATTCCGTCGAATTCTTATTTTTGCGTGTCGAGGGGCGGAACTCAACGCTGCACTTTGCCTCGACACCAGAGCGAAGAAATGGAAACATAAATTTAGATAAATATTTCATCTTCTCGAGTGGGAATCGAGAACCCACAGCAAGTCGATTTTAAAGTCACACTTTGTACACCTGCGCCACGACTGGCCTCAACTAAGAAACTGATTTTTATGAATGTGATGTTTAATTTTGAAATGTAAAGTTTACTTACGTAACTTATGTAACAAAAAAATATATTTATTCATCGAGCTGGTGTGACAATACAACCAAGGGCTGAAAACTAGAACTCTACAGTGTTCCTTAGTAAACTATTTTAGCTTAATCTTTTATAATTTATAGCTTTCATCATATTCTACAGCCCTTGTAAAATATTTAAATAATAGCTTCACACTGTATCAGGGTAAACTCCGGGAACCTGGGAACCAAGAGTTAAGACATTCCGTTCCCATTAAGACACTTCCGTTCCCCACTTTCCACCGAATTCTGGAAGCATTGCGTAACTTTTTTTTTACTATACTTTTAAAGTTTCCATATATCGCTAAAAGCGAGAGGCAACTTACGACACAACATACCACCTATATTCGTTTACATCATTTCATGATGTGTGATCTCTTTGATATGAATTTACACTTTGGCACAAAGGGTTCTTACGGTCTCATTCCAAATAGAACTTCCTACTTTACTGCCGGCCCCTGAATTCAGATGAATGTTTTTGTTATTTTTTTTATCGGAATATTTTACTTTACTTATAATTATTAATATTTTACTTATGAATATTTTACTTATAATTTTTACTTTTGCTACTTTTTTTGTATATGAGGACTGTTTAAGTAAATAAAATACAAATGTCAGTCTCATTGTTCCCTTAAAAGAAACTAAAAATCCATAATTTTCGAAAGTGAACTATATTTGATATTACAACAGTATTGGTAGTTAATATAAAACCCGAGAGAACATCAATAATAATTTTAACTAAAACTTTCTTTAATAATGGAAGTGTGCAAAAGTGTGACTGTAACGCTACGTTTGGGGGTTCAATTCCCTTTTGATGGAATGAATTATTTTATTCATAAAAATTTTCATCTCTTCGCTTTGGCACCAAGGCAAAAGCTCTTCGGGGAGTGGAGAACGGAGTGTTCGAACACTAGATTTGCTGCCTACCTTCCTGTATGCGGGATAGAGCCTGAAGTTGATTTTTTTTATTACTTTGTACAGGCAGTTTGAATATACGGTCCAGCAATAAAACGTAGAGTTTCCTATTCGGAAAATATATCAAAGTCGTAACTAGAACATTGGTTGGAGGTATAAATCGTGAGGATTTCGGCGGCTGGCACTTTCAATTGCCTCACAAAATGGACGTTTGCAAGCTTTACGAAATTTTTTAACTCTTCCCAAATACATTTTGTGTTTGATGCAAAATTTTGCAATGTGATTTTTAGCTGAAGATTTTTATAGTTTAATTGTATTAAAAGTTTCGTTTATAGAAAATAGAAGGGTACAACAAGGATGTATCACAAGCGTGTGACAGTAAGCGCGGCAGGTTTTGGGTTCGATTTCCACACGAGAAAATTAAATATTACATTTTTTTTCGTTCTGGTGTCGAGGGATAGCGCGACGGAAGCGCGTAGTGTTCTGCCACTCAACACTCAATGCCTCCGGAATTCGGCTTAGATTAGGCATTCAGAGCAGAGTGCCTTAACACTAGGCTCCCTTTGCATACCACGCAACAAGCGGGATACAGCGTGAAGCTGAAAAAAAATGTAACATCTAAATCGTTTGCCTTTCCAGGCAGAAAAAAAGCACATACAAAAAGACTTTCTGAACCTGACACTCGTTTACCGGATACGCATCTTCCCTTCAAAGTCATTAACTTTCGGAGTAACGACGCGATTCGTTACACTGAAAGAAACCTAACTCGCCCCAGAAATCTTTTTACCTACGTTACGTAGCGTCGTGATGGATTGCATTTCACATTTTTTCGTCTCATTTAGAATAACATATAAGGAAATTATATATATTTTATATCTATGGACGCAAAATTTGTATATTATATTTCATATATTTTTTTTTGATATGTATTTAGTAATAAAAAAAAAATAAATTAAATCAGCTTCACGCTATATCCCGCACACAGCAGGGTAGGCAGAGGGAACCTAGTGTTAACACTCCGTTTCTCACTTTCCGCCGAGTTCTGGAGGCATTAAGTGTTGAAATGAAAAAATAAATGTAAATAAATATTTCATTTCTTGATTGGGTTCTGCGCCATGACTGGCCTTAACTTATCTATAAATTAAAAACGTAAATCTTTGAGTTTAAATTTGGATTTTCATATATAGTTAGGTACTTGCGGTTAATATCTTATAAAGTAATATCAAATATTATTATTTTACACCAATATATTGAAGTTGCCAAATAATTACTACTACTTTTTTAGGCAGTAGCATAATTTATATATTTTTAAATAAGTTATACTGTATTCTTTTTTCGTCAAACTTCAACATTACGCTGTATACATTACATAGCAAGGCACATACAAACAACCTTAGCGCTAAGACACTACAATCTTCGCTTTCGAGACAATGTGTTCTAAGTACCAAAACTCAACAAAGAGGCAGAAATGAAAATGGTTTGGTCCACGAGTGGGAATCTAACTCACGTCCATTGCGTTTACACTCAAGACTGTTCCATATAATAAAATACAATTATGTTGTCCAAAATAGTTCCACAAATTCAACTCACAGCAACACCCACAAAAGCCTGTAACATACAGGTTATCTTGAGAGAAAGCAAAATTGTCGTGTACAGACATACATGCCTTAAATAAAATTAAATTCACGAATATATATAACACAAAATGTTATACGATTTTAAATTTAAATCTCCGCTCATCAAGGACGACACTTCGTAATTGGAGTTACAGTACTATGAAATTAAAAAAAAAAATATTAAAATCAGCTTCACGCTGTATCCCGCACACAGCAGGGTAGGCAGAGGGAACCTAGTGTGAAGGACACTTTCTGCCGAATTCTGGAGGCATTGCATGTTGAGTGGCAGAACTCAACGCGGCGCTTCCCTTCGACACTTGAGCGAAGAAATGGAAATATAAATTTAAATAAATATTTCATCTCCTCAGATGGGGATCGAACCCACAACTAGCTGGTTTTACAGTCACACCCTGTGCGCCACGACTGGTCTCATCTGGTTTAATAGTTGTTTCAGTTTTTCAAAAATTATATATACTGTTTTCCGATCAACAGTTATATATTTCACATACTCTTTCATATATCATACAAATAGGCAAAACCGATACGAGAATAAACGAACGCCAATCAAAAGAGGTTTTATGAATTTATAATACTCGACGACGACACATATGAATAAAAATGTATGAATATTGGCATAATAATTGAAAAAAAGAATAAATAATCTTTTACGTCCAAGCTTCTAACTGTAGATTTACATATGAATTTGAAGAGAATTGTCTGCCTGAGGCTTTCAAAGTTGCATATAGGGCAATAATTTCCTATTTCAATTTCGATCACGGACTTCACTCAATGTTCGAGTATTTTCAAATATTTTAGATATTATATCTCGAATATACTTGTCATAGGCCAGTCGTGGCGCAGGGGCACAAAGTGGGACTGTAAAATTGAATGGTTGTGGATTTGATCCCTGCTCAAGGAAATGAAATGTTTATTTACATTTATATTTTAATGTCGATATAGGTTTAATGTCGAGGCAAAGCGCGGTGTTGAGTTCCGCCACTCAATAATCAATGCCTCCAGAATTCAGTGGAAGAGGAAGGAGTGTCTTAACATTAGGTTCCCTCTGCCCACCCTGCTGTGTGCGGGATACAGCGTGAAGCTGATAAAAAATATATATACTTTTACAATTTATACTAATTGTTACTTAAATCGATTCATTTTAAATCTGTAAATATCACAAAAGACATGATATCAAATAAAATTTACCAAAGCAGGGATAAACCAGACGCAACTTCATCGAAATTTTATCAAAATAATAATGTATGTCATTGAATAGATTGAAAATTAATTTTGAGGTTGCCCTTGCATCATTTCTGATTTCTGTAGCAATTTAGGATGCATCCTCCATTCCCATTAAGACATTTCTGTTCTCCACTTTCCGCCACATTCTGAAGGCGTTGCGTGTTAAGTTCAGAGGACGGAACTCAACATTTTACTAGGCATATTTAAAATGTTTTTAACATTTTTAAAGTGTTATTCCACACTAAGGAAAGGTTGGTTTCCAGGAGGCGCGGGTTCGAGTCCCGCTACGTTCAAATTTTTATACGTTTTCTAAATAAGTATATTTAAAATGTTTCACTTAAATACTTCGCACTCCTTAACCATGTCATAAGAGGCGTGTACTCGTAAACCACACAACAATCTCAACAATCAAACAAACAACAATCTCAAAAGTTCTAAGTTGTTCTAAGAAAGTAATTAATAGTAGTGTGGAGATAGTTCGAAACAATATAACATAAATATCCTGTAGCAATACAATATTGGTATATTATTATATCGTTTTCAAAAAAAATAAAGTAGAAAAATGTTTCTAATTCGGGCAGAAAGTGGAGAACGGAGGGTTAAAAGCGTTCTTTAGTCACACAAGTACGTGTAAACGAAATCGCACAATTAATTACTTAAAAAAAATAAGCTTCACGCTGTATCCCGCACATAACAAGGTAGGCAGAGCGAACCTAGTATTGAGACACACCGTTCCCCACTTTCCGCCGAGTTCTGGAGGCATTGCGTGTTGAGTGGTGGAACTCAACGCCGCGCTTTGCCTCGATACAGCGTGATGATATGGATGGATACAGCGTGAAGCCGATTCATTTATTAATTTAATGAATAATTAATTTAGTTTGTCATTCTCTCTCTCAATATAGATTTTTTTCAGCCCGTCACTTACTCCGTTCGGTTCAACCTAAGAATATCACTCCATTTCAAATTTCTAAAAACTAATATTAACTTCCAATACTATCTAAAAAGACTGAAGAAACGACACATATTATAAGTTGCATCTACTGTGAACAATTTGCCTTTTAACAACTGAGCAACGATGGTGTGTGAGTCTTTATTTAAATACCATATAACGTTTCTATATTAAAAACACATGAAATGTAAGCCATTGTAGTGACTGGATAAAACTAACTTGTATTTTTATACATTTCAGTACAAACTTTCACAATGTTTGGACAGTCTGTTATATTTAAGGATGTTTCGTGTAACGTAAAAATATATTTTTATATATTCAATGCACTTCCGCTGTTAATATTCTGAATAACTTTACGTCATGCTGCATTTTGAGCGTTGCTTTACTTTATACGATTTCTAGTTGGATTTTTTAAAATATACAATTTGATTGATAAATTGAGGCCAGGCGTGGCGCAGCGGCACGAAGTGTGACTGTAAAACCGACTGGTTGTGGTTTCGATCCCCACTCGAGGATATGAAATATTTACTTAAATTTATATTTCCATTTCTTCGCTCTGGTGTCGAGGCTAAGCGCGGCGTTGAGTTCTACCACTCAATACGCAATGCCTCCAGAATTAAATGCACAATTTTTTTATGATGTGGATCATGCACATTGGTGATTGTTACTAATTCAACATATAATTTAAACTTTTATTATTTCGTTTATGTATAACATATTTTTTAATATTTTAGGGTCGTAAATCTGTGTAAAAAGAAGGATTCATTGACTTGCTCGGTATCTACGGCATAGAATTCTAGTAAACTGCGTTTTAAGTGTCGAATAAAATAGAAATATTTCCTCGAGTGGCAATGGAACCCAGAACCTATCGTGTTTACACTTTGTGGCATTGTGCCACGACGGCCTTAATCTTTATTATTTAGTATTATTTAAAATATAACTCATAATTTTATAACTTACAATATTATCTATGTATCAATTTTATCACAAAAAAAAACAAAAAAATTTTTTTTTAAATAATTTTCATTTCTAGATGAATTCATTAACATTATATCAATGGTTGCCGCTTCAAGATAAAGGGCGCTATATATCTCTGTACCGACCCCATTCTGTCACCGTGACCCATAGAACCGGATGAACAACTTGTTTACCTATAGATGCCTTATTGAAAGTGTAAGAAGAAAAAATCTGAACACAATACATTCTATTGTCTTTTTTAATGTATTATTTTCAATAATATAATGGGTTTAAGTAGTATATTTTTTTATGGGTATTTTTTTATGGGTACATAATTACACAGGTTATAATGGTTGTAAGTTCAAACTCAACTCTCAGGGGTAAAAAAGGTAGGAAGGTAGGTAGATAGATAGGTAAACGTAGATACGCTGTATCCCGCTCATAGCAGATTAGGCAGAGGGAATCTGGGGAACCCAGTGTTGAGACACTTCTGTTCCACACTTTCCGCCGAATTCTGACGATATATCTATACTAGAGCGAGGAAGTAAATATATAAAATATTTCATTCCCTCGAGTGAGAATCAAACCCACAACCTATCACCGTCATACACTTGTGCCCCTGCACCACGACTGGCCACTACTTAAGTTAAAAACAAGAAAATCTGTATCAACTCAAAGTTTTAATCACTTAGCTTAAATAAAATGAACTATAAAATATATATTCCGTTGAAATGTGACTCTACTCTAACAGATCACAAACCGCTTGAGATTTAATACAAAATATTGCCTTTGTATTTTAATTAATTATTATTTCATATATTTTTTCGTAAAATCAATAGTAGGTATACTTCTGAAATTTAAAGAAGTTCATATAATATTAGCAAAAAGTTGTTATAATTTGAATAAAAAAAAAATTGCAGTGGCCTGCAGGTAATCTAAAAATCTAAAATCTAATTAAGGAATCATATTATAAAAAAAGTCCAAAATAGTCAGAATTTTCTAATAAAACAATAAAAAAAAAACAAAAAAAACTACCGTAACATAGAACCAATCTGGTACGCAAACTACATTCAACAACTGGCACTATAAAAGGTGAAAAAACAAAATTTGAATCGTTACCTGCCATGTAAATCGAACTCGATACTGCCATGTCAATTAAAATAACATTCTCTTGGATGTTGTTACAAGCACAAAAATATTTCGCATCGAAATTCGAAGCTGGTGATTAGTTAGAATAAAATGCTTGAAAGCTTCCAAAACGGATTTTCTTTTAAAATGTTACAAAATTAAATAAAAGAAATAATTAAATAAACAAAATCTACTTAAAATTAAATTAAAATATAAAAGAGTATCTATTATGTAGTATGAGGCCGGTCGTGGCGCAGCGGCACGAGGTGTGACTGCAAAACCGACTGGTTGTGGGTTCGATCCCCACTCGAGGAGATGAAATATTTACTTAAATTTATATTTCCATTTCTTCGCTCTGGTGTCGAGGTTAAGCGCGGCGTTGAGTTCTGCCACTCAACACGCAATGCCTCCAGAATTCGGCAGAAAGTGGGGAACGGAGTGTCTTAACACTAGGTTCCCTCTGCCTACCCTGCTGTGTGCGGGATATAGCGTGAAGCTAATAATAAAAAAAAAAGAGTATCTATATTTGTTTTAGAATTAATAAAGAGAACCCATTTAATTTTTACAGGTCTCTTTGTGAAGATTTAATTGATGAAAGCAATATACATACATCCCTACTATTAATACTAATAACCTATGGGCTGTGTTTTTAACGTTTTCGGGTAAATATTTTTTTGTTGTCATAAAAGGAAAAAAAAACGCATTACAACAATACAATTTTATTATTCAATACAATCCTAATCTTGCATGGTTTCCTTTAGTCTTTTTATTAATTTAACATAGATTATTTATCTCTATATATAATTTTCATTCATTCATCAGCCTTTCGAAGTCCACTGCTGGACATAGGCCTCCCCTAATGCTCGCCATTCCGCCCGGTTCTGCGCCCTCTGAATCCAGCGGATTCCCGCTGTCTTCTTTATGTCGTCGGTCCACCTGGCTGGAGGGCGGCCTGTACTCCTTTTGCCGAGACGTGGTCGCCATTCTCATATATATAATAAGACAGTAAAAATATTTTGTCTGTACATTTAGTAATTTTGACTGAAATGGATAGAGGGACACTTAAAAAGACTAATAGAAAGCAAAAAGATTTTTTTTGAATTTCTTGTCTGTCTGTCTGTCTGTCTGTCTGTCTGTCTGTCGACATATTGTTGTCCGCAGTTTTCTCTGAAACTACTGAACCGATTTACTTGAAAATTTCACCAATGGCTTTGTTTTAATTCAACTTAGGTTCTAAAGTTTGGTTCATCAAAATCGGTTCATTAAAAAAAAAGTTATCGTCATTTGAATGAACTCAAGGCATTAGCTTGCCAGCGAATATTATACAGCAATCGCGCTGGTATGACCCTGGCTAAAGAATGACGTTCGAAACGTCTGAGTTATATGATTGTTGATAAAAATATATATTTTTGAGATCTTACTATTATATAATATTTTATACAATAAAGTAAACAAAATTGAATTGTTAGTGGAGATTACCTTCATAAATCATAACAGTTAAGTTTAAGTCGTAATTAATTCAACCGGCCGGTCGTGGCGCAGCGGCACGTGGTGTGACTGCAAAACCGACTGGTTGTGGGTTCGATCCCCACTCGAGGAGATGAAATATTTACTTAAATTTATATTTCCATTTCTTCGCTCTGGTGTCGAGGTTAAGC
>JAATLQ010019844.1:0-11325 GCA_013421005.1 Heliconius erato x Heliconius himera
TTGGAAAGCAAGGCCAAGTTGGCCTCGAAGAAACTGGGGGTCATCAACAGAGCGAGACGGTACTTCACGCCAAAACACCGTTTGGCCCTATATAGGGCCCAGGTTCGGCCTCATATGGAGTACTGTTCTCATCTCTGGGCTGGTGCACCCCAGTATCAGCTTGAACCATTTGATCGCATACAACGTAGAGCCATTCGAGTCATTGGGGACCCAATAATCTGTGAAAGGCTTGATACTTTTGCTTTGCGTAGAGACGTTTCCTCGCTGTGCGTTCTCTATCGCATTTATCATGGGGAGTGTTCTGAAGAACTGTTTGACCTGTTACCTGCCGCCGAATTTTCTAACCGCACAGTACGCCATAAGTTGAAATATCATCCACACCACCTGGATACATGGCAATCCACTACTGTGCGGTTTCGTAGGAACTTCCTTCCACGCGCCACGGAACTGTGGAATGGCCTGTGGAATGGCCGCGGCAGTGTTTCCAGGTCGATATGACATGGGTACCTTCAAAAAGCGCGTCTATCTCCACCTTAAAGGCCGGCAACGCACCTGTAGCTCCTCTGGTGTTGCACGGGGCCGTGGGCGGCGGTAATCACTTACCATCAGGTGACCCGAACGCTCGTTTGCCTTGTCCTTTTCCTTAAAAAAAAAAAAAAAAAAGTCAATAGTTTGTATGTACATACATACGAAAAAAAATATTAGCCGTGCCAAGTACACCATTCAATATACACATACATATAGTAAAGCGCACAGTGTAGTTTGTAGTATGTGGAGTGTAGAGGCGTCTCGGTCTCGCCGCATGCACTTAACCCGCCGCTCCAACAACGAGGGCTACCATTCTTTTGTCTGAGCCCCGGTTGTTTGTCTTGCAAATATCCTTATGATCCTTGTCCCGTATTCCCTCGAGCGTAATTGTAAGGAATATAACAAAAAAAACACGTATAATACATTTTTTTTATGAACTAGTTAACTGTTAAATTATATATGCGTGATTACTTGTTAACATTTGTATTAGTAACAGACGAGTACAATTTTTTTAAGTAAATTCGGTAGAAAGTGGAGAACGCAGTGTCTTGACAATAGATTTCTTCTATCTACCCTACTATATACGGGATAGAGCGTGAAACTGAACTACGATTTTTTTTATTTAGCTCATAGTCTACTTCGAGGAAATGAAATATTTATTTAAATTTATATTTTCATTTGTTCGCTCTGGTGTGGAAGCAAAGCGGGGTGTTGAGTTCCGCCACTCAACACGCAATGCCTTCGCAAAAAAACAGTATTATCAACGCACAAATACGTAAGTGAAAAAGATCATATCCCAAAGGACCCACCTTTGGGAATGGAATTTATTTAAGTATAACGCTTTATCCCTAGCAGTTCCTAAAAATAGTAAATCCCTACCTTGTAAACATTGGCATTGGCACATAGCTGTCTAGGCAGGGGCCATATAGCACCTACGCCCCGACCGACCTAAAGATTTTTTATATTTTTTAAAAAAAAAATCAGCTTCACACTGTATCCCGCACACAGCAGGGTAGGCAGAGGGAACCTACTGTTAAGACACTCCGTTCCACACTTTCCGCCGAATTCTGGAGGTGTTTTATTATTTTTAAATATCATACTCGTATATTTCATCAAACATTGTACATATATTTTTTTTCTAGTACTCTCGTAATTGCCAGTTATGCCTTTGAAATCTGTAGTTAAAAGGTAGCTTAAAGTTTTGGTTCCTCACATAAAGCCGGTGGTCATTTGCGCGTGGATACCCATAAATTATTCGATGAATTTCTGATCTCTTCGGTGAGGCCAGTCGCCACGCAGGGGCACAAAAGTGTGACTGTAAACGCTACGGAATATTAGGTCAATTCTCACTCGAGGAAAAGGAGTTTCTTAACAGTAGGTTCCCTCTGCCTACCCTGCGGGATGTGCAAAAACAGCGTGAAGTTTAAAAAAAAGTTGAACCCAAAAAACTACAAAACAAATCATCAATAGATCGGGAAATGCAATTGGACGTTAGTTAAAATGAAAATAATTATTTTGATTGAAGAATTTCTGGTTAAGTTTAACCTAAATTAAGCGCGAAAGCATCCAAGGTAGACGCAAAGTAGGTCGGAATACATTAAAATACAAGACTTTTATTTAAAAATGTATCATGACGCGCGTCATCCCTCTGATAACAAATACTTTCACTCTTGCTAACTAAATCAGCTTCAAACTGTATCCCGCAGGGAAGGCGTCGTTCAACGCCGCACTTTGCCTCAACACCAGAACGAAGAAATGGAAATATAAATTTAAATAAATATTTCATTTCCTCGAATGAGAATTGAACCCACAACCTGTCGCGTTTACAGTCACATTTTGTGTCCATATGCCACGACTGGCCTATTATAATACTCTTGCTAACATTTTATTAAAATTACTCACCGACAAAATAGAACTAAAACAGAGTTGTGTTACCAAAATAAACACTAAATTCACTACTAATAATACAAATGAAATTTAGATGTTTGTATAATCTAAAACTCGTATGTACATAGAAGCAGTCACGGCTCCCGACTCACACGTTATCAGCGAAGCCATATCTCAGGCACAGTTCTGGCAAGTTTTAATGATACTAGTTCGGCAGTTCGCGAGGTGGCGGAACTTTGCGTCGACAGCTGTGGAATATCTCTCTTCAATACAAACTTGCCACCTTCGAACGATACGTGCAATAGGTATCTACTGTGCGCTAACGACGCTAGCTACTTTAATACCAAATCATGCGTTAAATCAATTCTGAACTGATATACTTGAAAAGAAATGTAGCAGTATATTTAAAGTTAAAAATCTAAATTGTTATTTTTATAGTTTTTCATGTATTCGTATAAGGAAGTACTGTGTATCGCATTAATTCTTAAAAAACTTAAAGATATTGAGTAGTTCAAACAATGTTTGTATACATATACATGGAATAGAAACTCGACATGGAATAACTTTGGACATGGAATAAATTTGATTGAACCTACAAACGTGTGTATCGTTACCTGGTTTTCACATTCCGTCTCGACGGTGTTTATGTTTCAACTTACATTTTAATAATTATTACTTTCATATTGAAAAAAAATATATAATATTTAAAATTAATTAATTTTCACCGTACCATAGGCAAGGCAAAGCGCGGCGTTGAATTCCGCCACTCAACACGTAATGTCTCCGAAAATTCGACGGAAACTGCGTTGTGGAGTGTTTTAACTCTAAGCTCCTTCTGCCTACTCTTCTATATGTGAGATGTAGCGTGTTAAGAGTTCAATGCAAGAAGTACCTATTGTTCTTATTTAAAACAACAACAAAATTATAATATACTTGGCTGTGGCTGTTCCGTAAGTCAGTGTGTACGTGATGGACCTCACCCGCTGGTACTTCTGCAGGTATATTTACGAGGAGCCCGTCGAGTTTGGAACTCCGCGCGTGTCGCGACTCCTAACGCGCTAGCAGTAACTCTTATTCTTATACTTTATGAACTAGAGAACGAGAGAATTACTCTATTATTATGTCCTTACTTCCTTCTTAATGTATAATTATAATTATATTATTAAATTTTTTATTCTAAACTTTTGTATTATTTATCTCATATGACCAAATTATAAAAGCCTAAACACTCACGGTGCTGAAGAGATATTAATGGCATTTGAGGCCAGTCGTGGCACAGGGGCAAAAAGTGTGACAGTAAAACCGAATGGTTGTGGGTTCGATCCCCACTCGAGGAGATGAAATGTTTATTTAAATTCAAATTTCCATTTCTCCGCTCTGGTGTCGAGGCAAAGCGCGGCATTGAGTTCTGCCACTCAACACGCAATGCCTCCAGAATCCGGCAGAAAGTGTCCCCACTTCCTGCCGGATTCAGGGTGTCTTAACACTACGGAGTGTCTTAACACTAGGTTCTCTCAGCCTACCCTGCTGTGTGCGAGATACAGTGTGAAGTTATTTATTTATTTAAGAACATATTAATTATTATTTTGCTTAAGAATTTTTATTTAAGTGCAAGGCCTCAAGCGTGTTATGGTGTCAGGTTTAATTTCCGTTCAGGGAAATTATTTTTTTTATATTTTTGTTTCCTCACTCCGGTAACAAGGCAAAGTGCAACGTTGAGTTCCAACACTTAACATACAATGATGCAAAATTTCGAGGGAAAAGTGGGGAACTTATTGTCTTAACGCTGGGTTCCCTCTAATTCTCTGCCTTCCCTACTACATCCAGAATACAGTGTGAAGTTGAAAAACATATTTACTAATTGAAAAGAAATATTACGTATAAACCTAATATCATGATACAAATACTTAAGAGTCTCATCTAATACAAGCAACGTGAACTCGCCCGTGTCGATGGTGGAGCTGGGGATAAATCTAAGTTCTCGCTGTTGGTAAACTTCTGTAATCGCTTCCTTGACTCCACGTAATCCCCTAGGAGTTTAATTGTAGCCCCCCGGACTACACTGACTACTAACTACTTGCTTTAGATATTTAGTAATTGAAACGTGCTTAAAGTCCTCTTAAGTAAGTGGGTGGGTGAGTACCTACCGATCTGTATCTACTGAAGCTATGGAGCTGTCACTGTTTCGTATCTTTCTTTTTATCAGTTTCACGCTGTATCATGCATATGGCAGAGTAGGTAGAAGCAACCTAGTGCAAGGACACTCCGTTCCCCATTTTCAGTCGGATTTTCGAGGCATTACGCGTTGAGTGGCGGAACATAAGGTAGGGCTTTTGCCTTACAATTTAGGCAGAAAATGGGGAATGGAACTGTCATAATAAGAACGGAATGCCTTAACATTGGATTCCCAGGTCCTCTCTACCTGGCCTACCATGTGCGGGTTTCAGCGGGAACCTAAAAAAAAATATTGTAAAATGTTATAAATCAGGAGAATTATTGAATTGAGATTGCTTGTACTCTCCAATCCATTCAAAGACTGTAATGACTGCAATTAGCTGAAACCCGATTAGCGATAAGGCATCGATTAGTAATTATTGTAAATTACGGTTTTTTGCACCAAATCACAATACCGACATCCACTGAACGCAAGGTACGTACGTGATTGATTGTGTATAGGTATTTATGAACGTTATCTATACTATATAATAAAGCCGAAAAGTTTGTTTGTTTGTTTGCTTAAACGCTAAGATATCTAGATTTACTGTTCTGATTTACTTTCTTTTTATTTTGTATGAAAGCTGCACCCTTCAGGAGTGCTATAGGCTATATAACTTTACGGTATAAGTCTGAGTTAGTCTTAAATAACGAAATAACAATAATAAGGAACGCCATCGAGTTGCTTTAAGCACGTGTTAATTATAGATAACTACGTTGAATGACAAAAGTATTAAATTTTATTAGTTCTAAAAAAAGTCCACGACAACATATCTATCTATAAATAAGTGACAATAAGGCATTTTGTGACAAAAAATAATAGATATTTGTAGTGTATAAGTAATATTTTATCGATTTTTATTTCACATATACATGCGACATTGAAACTTACGAGCGAAAGTTATTTCATCATCAAATTTAATGAAGATGGTCTTCTGCTTTTATAGCATGTAATTTTTTAGCTCAATAATAATTCATAACCCTGAAATCGGAAATCGGAAATCCTGGAAATCTAATCCACAACCGCCGTGTTTACAATTACACTCTTGTACCACTGCACCACCACGGCCTCATATACATTTATTTGCAACATAAATTCACTATAAAACTATCAGTAGCACATCATCAGTACACATAAATATTTTTTTCTTAATTTTTCCTACACTATAACTCAATACAATTTTCTGACACTAGTAGTGGCGCAGGAGTATAAGTATATGTCTGTAAACGCTATTGGATATTCTGGATTCGCTTTTCAATCGAAGAAACGAAATATTTATTTAAATTTATATTTTCATTCCTTCGCTCTGGTGTCGAGGCAAAACTCAACCTTGAATTCCGCCACTGAACACGCAAAACCTCTAGGATTCGATGAAAAATGGGGAACGGAGTGTCTTAACACTACCTACCTACACTGTTCCCTGTGCCTACCCTGCTGTGTGCTGGATACCGCGTTAAGCTGATTAAATACAGTTAAATATAAGAGTCCCTACTATTATATATTTTCTAGGAATATATAGTCAGTAAAAATCAATTCATAAAGCTGATCTTCCTTATTACAAATATCTGTAATAGGTAGATGGTGTACACTGTACAGGTATATACGTAGGATTGTATCGAGGCGGTCACCCGTCCTTAATACCCATTAATTAGTCAGCTCAGTGAGTATCGTGCACGGCGCTGTGTCTACGACGCGGGCACTTTTCAATATCGCTACTCTTACTTAATAAGTCTGCAACAATGTCTACTTGTCTATGGATCTCCTTAAGAAAATAACTCTGAAAAGCAAATAATTTAGAATTTTATAAACTGAATTGATAGTCTGCAGCATTTGCTTTGATAGATACTTGAATCATTTATTAAAGTTTATCAGAGAAGGATTGCAGAATGCTAATATTATTTTTAAACATAATTACTAAAAGATCTATTAAATTAATAATTTTGTATTTACAAAGACTACACATAAGATAGTAATTGATACAATAAAAACAGCTTCACGCTGTATCTCGCACACAACAGGATATACAGTGAGAACCTAGTGTTAAGACACTCCATTTTGTGTTGAGTGGCTAAATTCAGCGCCGCGCTTTGCCTCGACGCCTTGGCGATGAACTGAAAATATGAAATATTTAATATTCTCGAATGGGAATCGAACCAGCCACGATTGGCCTCTTAATATAATTTATTTTTATATTTTTCAAGTAGGAGCCAATAATAATGACGGAGAAGTAGTTCATTAATAGTTGGGAGAGTTAGAGCGCTGCGACCGACCTCGAGCTAACTATTCGCGCCGTTGTTCTATTCATCCGCCGCGAGCCGCTACGGGACTGTGACGTAAATACCGGTACTTAAATATTATATTGGACTAGTTGACTTCGTATTCGCTAAATAAATTGTTTTATAAATATTTTATAGAAATTGATTTAGTAAAACTGTATTGTAAAATCGTTGAGGCAAATTGCAGTGCATTGTAAGCGAGACAGGTTGTGAGTTCGATTCCTTCTCGAAGAAATTAAATATTTTCCTAGAAATCATAAACGATTAACGGTTTTATTAAAACAAAATAAAAAAAACATATCGTCTATATGTTTCCAACTTATTCGGAAAAATATTTTTCGTAATTAATAACAGCAGTACACACAATACATACACACGAGCTACCTTCCAATAAGGCCCGTTACCTATAAGCAACTGCCCCGATTGACACAAGTTTTTTTGACCTATCTACCCTTTTTTTACACGATTTTGCTAACAATTGAATATTTTCATTTCCTCGCACTGGTAACAATCTAAAGCGTGGCGCTGAGTTCTGCATCTCAAGAAGCAAAGTCTCCAGAAATCTGTGAAAAGTGGGGAAAGGAAGTGTATTAATGGGAACGGTGTACATTAACACGGTTCTCAAGTTCCTAGATTCCCTCTGCCTACCCTGTAAAATGCGGGATACAGCGTAAAGCTAAAAAAAGGAAATTGTAAAATGATGTGTGTGTGTGTGCATGTGGTGAATGTATATGTTATGGACGGTACTCGATGACGTAGCATTTTTTTTAATGGCAAACGAGCGTACTGGTCACCTGATGGTAAGTGATCACCGCCGCCCACGACCCTAATTAATACATAATATTATTTACATGTAGAGTATTGCATCTTTTGTCCGTCTGTGAAAATTATAAATATAACTATTAATGTTTTCATTTCTTCCCTCTGGCACCAAGGCAAAAGCCCAGCGTTGAGTTGTGCCACTCAACACGCAACGCTTCGAAAAAGTGACATACACATTGCTATGGCAACGCGTATTGTACGCGTCAACGGGTTCTCTAGTATATATAAATATCCTAAACATTTTTTCTACATACATATATACATTCGTATAAATGTAGAGGGAACCTATTGTTAAGACATTTCAGTCCCCACTTTATACAAGTATATCAAATTATAATATATAAAACGAGAACTTTACTATGGAGATCAACATTTGTTCTTATATTATTCAATGAATCATTCATAACATGATATAAACATATAAACATACAATAAATTGTACATTTTTATTTTATAGACTCAAAAAGTATATCTAACTCAAATGAATACAGTTAAAAGAAATTAGATACAACATTTAAGACAAATGTTCACAGAAACGTAAAGAAGTGCGTCGTGAATAGGTAAGCTAATTCAGTTTGGTAAATTTGAAACAGGACAAATTTGTAACAAGATTAGAGCGGCCGAGCAAAGCTTTTAATTAAATTGTGATCCTTTTCATATCCGGCGGCCCCTAATTGTTGCCGTCGCCGTACGCTCTCGCCGCGTCCGTTGTCGCCATTTGCCGCCATATCCAGCCTGCTTTTCTCTACTTCACATTAAAAGAAGAACACGTGCTTCACGTTAAAATTAAAAACAAAATTAAATCAGCTTCACGCTGTATCCTGCACACAGCAGGGTAGGCAGAGGGAACCTAGTGTTGAGACACACCGTTTCCGGTTTGGAGGCATTGCGTGTTGAGTGGCGGAACCGGGAGTAGTGTAGTAAATATTTTATCTCCTCGAGTGGGGATCGAACTTACAATCACTCCATTTTACAGTCACACTCTATGCTCATGCGCCACGACTGGCTTCAAAAATAATACTGGCTTTGAAAATATAATTTAAAAAAAATTAAAAACATTTTATCGTTGGTTTTTTTGTTTTCTTTCAGCCTAGATTGCAGTTTTCCCGTTAGTTAATTAAAAAAATCAAATATCTAGTATCTTTTATTAACTAACAGATTTTTACTGATAAATTTTTACTTTGTCGCAGGTTGAGTGGAAAAAATCTATTAGAGATAAATTTACCAGTAGCCAAAGTTTTACAATTTTTTCAATTTATTACTTTACAAAATGCAATAATAGTATATCATATATAGAGCTTCACGCTGTATCCCGCACACAGCAGGGTAGGAAGAGGGAGCCGAGTTCTGGAGACATTGCGTGTTGAGTGGCAGAACTCAACGCCGCGCTTTGCCTCGACACCAGAGCGAAGAAATCGAAATATAAATTTAAGTAAATATTTACTCCTCGAATGGAGATTGAACCTACAACCAGTCGGTTTTACAGTCACACTTTGTGCCGCTGCGCCACGGCTGGCCTCAAATACGTATATAAAAATATTATATAGACATGCTGTACCTCAAATCCGTCAGAAGGCGCACCGTTCACACCGACGGCAATCTCGGGCAGATTTTTACTCTACTCCTTTAAACGTGAAATGAGAACAATAAAGTATTATTTCAAGCATTTTTTTTAGAAAACTTATGGTTGACATTTTACATTTAGTGGAGAACCGAAACAACCCGGGTCGAGTCTGAAGGAATAATAGGAAACTGCCCGCCGCCAGCCATTTCTTATCTAGAACGTCTTTTAATTTAACCTGTGCTTGTTCAAGTTTCTGGCGCGCCTTCTTTTGTCTGGAAATAAGGTTTGTGAAGCTAAAACATTTACTATTTCTATTAAAAACATTTTGAGATCTTTAGTTGTTAAAAGACAATTCTTCTTGTATTTAAGATTTGAAGGTGGATTTTTTTTTAACTATTTTAACTTGGTATTTTATTTGGACTATTTAATGAGAAATTACTATTAAATAATATTTTAAGATCTTTAGTTGTTCAAAGACAATTCTTCTTGTATTTAATATTTGAAAGCAGATTTTTTTTTTACTATTTTAACTTATTTTTTTATTTGGACTATTTAAAAAGTATTTTAGGTCGGTTCGTTAAATGTTCACGAGTGAGCGCGCCGGGCCGCCTCTGTGATACAAATAAGGTGCCGTCGCTGTTAAGTCGCAATATCCGCCAAATAATCACTTCTAAAACTTTGTACTACAAAATGCACTGTGTTGTATGCACGACGACCAGCGTCTATTGTACGTGACGCGAGGACAGGAAAATTTGTAAACATTAAATTATGAACTATTTTTAAAATTATTAATATAAAAAGTTCATTTATAATTGGAACTTAATTGTGAAATATTTCATAATTTCATTTCCTCGCTCTGGTAATGAGACAAAACGCAGTGTTGAGTTCCGCTACTCAACAAGCAACGTTCCCAGAATTTGGCGGAAAGTGAAGATCAGAAATGTCTTAAAGGAAACGAAGTGTCTTGACGCTAGGTTTTCAGATTTTCAGAATTGCATAATAATAACTTTTACAAATATACACACAATATAAGACATAGATGTTCTGAAGTCGCAATTTTTCTCGCTTAATGTCTGTATTCAATACATCTTATATTAACAGTTCTATGACAAACTTTGCGTTTTATCGTACCACAGTAGAGAGATAGAATAATTCATTTCCAAGAGTGGTAACCGAACTCAATACCATCGCTTTTCAACCAGTCGCTATCTTATTGCACCACGTGCTTTTTATCAAACTGATCTTAAATTTGCTTGATGCAAATATGAAAATTATTTATATTTTAAAGCTGCAACAAAATATCATTTAATATAGAGAAACTACAGATTTTCAAACTATCAAGAGGCTCAATATTAGTTGAGTTCTCTCAGAAAGACGTTATAATTACTGGGAAATTTGAGTTAGACGTAAAAAATGAATTGATTTAAATTAAGCGTTGTCGTTGGTTGACTACTACTGCGGAAGTCGACTTGCCGCGTAAGATATCTTATCTTATCTTACAGTATATTATATCTCAGCTTCACGCTGTATCCCGCACACAGCAGGGTAGACAGAGGGAACCTAGTGATAGGACACTCCGTTCCCTACTTTCTGCCGAATTCAGGAGGAATTGTGTGCTGAGTGGCAGAACTCAACGCCGCGCTTAGCCTCGACACCAGAGCGAAGAAATGGAAATATAAATTTAAGTAAATATTTAATCTTCTTGAGTGGGGATCGAACCCACAACCAGTCGATTTTACAGTCACATTTCATGCCGCTGCGCCACGACTGGCCTCTCAGTTCAAGATAAAATTAAATTAAAAATTAAATTAAATTAGCTTCACGCTGTATCCCGCACACAGCAGGGTAGGCAGAGGGAACCTAGTGTTAAACACTCCGTTCCCCACTTTCTGCCGAATTTTGGAGGCATTGCGTGTTGAGTGGCAGAACTCAACGCCGCGCTTAACCTCGACACCAGAGCGAAGAAATGGAAATATAAATTTAAGTAAATATTTCATCTCCTCGAGTGGGGATCGAACCCACAACCAGTCGGT